>JARFXV010002289.1:0-108010 GCA_031761425.1 Cosmopolites sordidus
TATTTTTGTCCTCATTATTTTCTCCACCATGCCCATTATTCTTGCCCACTGTCTTTTTCCTTCCAAAAGCAGAACGCCGATGTTGTGTTCCGTCACGTCTACGTTGCATTCGGCAGCAGTAGCAATCCGGAGCGGTTCCCATCTCGGGCAGTGGAAGATTGTGTGGTCCCTTGTATCCACCATCCCACAATAGCGACAATCCTTGTCCTCTGACTTTCCCATTCTGTGTAAATAATATCTGAAGGATCCATGGCCCGTTATTGCTTGTGTTGTGTAGAAATTTGTCTCCCCTAATTTTCTGTTGTGCCACTCTCTCACGTCTCGGATAAATGTTTTTGCCTTTCCCTCATAGTCGTTCCATTCTTTGTGCCAGGCTTCCAGTAATTTCTGTCTTACTTGGGTTTTTGATTCCTTTCCGCTTTCGAATATTGATATGCATTCCATGATTCGGAGTCTTATTGGTGGTAGACCAGCAACGGCTAGGATGGCCATTGTGGGCACGGTTCTATATGCACTTGTAATGCGTATTGCCATTTTTCTGTTTACTCTTTCGAGCATTGCCTCGTAGTGCTTATACCTTAATCCCTTTGCCCAAATAGGCGCCCCATACAAAATGGTTGATATAGTGGCCTCCACCAATATACGCCTCTTCCAGGCCCTTGGTCCTCCTGTTTTTGGGGTTATTTTATTTAGTATCATCAATGTTTTATTTGCTTTTTCACATGTCAGTTTGACGTGAGTGGTCATTTTAGCATCTTTGTCTATGAGAATCCCCATATATTTAATTGCTCTTGTACTGTTTATTGTGGCACCCTGAATATTGATTTGGAGGTTTGTGAGTTTTCTTCTCCCCTCCAATATTACCATTTCAGTTTTTTTTGGTGATATTTTAATGCCCATTTGGTCCATCTCCAGGGCTATTTTGTTAACAATATGCTGTGCCATTTCTTCCAGAACAGACCTGGTCCTTGCTCTTACCACCACAGCCAAGTCATCAGCGTACGCCACCATGGTAACTCCTTTCTCTGTGCTGATTCTCAGGATTTGATCATAGAAAATATTCCATAGTAAAGGTCCGATGATCGATCCTTGCGGTACTCCGCAGGTTATTGATATTTTGTCCCCCCACTGGGTTAATATATATCTGTCTGAGAGGTATGATTGAATCATTTTAATTAGGTACGGGCTGATTTTTGCCTGATATAAGGCATTTACTATCTTTTCCCAGGGGGCTGAGTTAAAGGCATTTTCTATGTCTAACGTGACCATTGCGCAGAATTCTCGGTTATTGTAGGCCTTTGTTTTTATTTCTTCAGGAGTTTCCATAATCTTCGATAGCGCATTTAAAGTTGATTTCCCTTTCCTAAATCCAAATTGGTTGTCGTGTAAGATTTTACGGTCTGTTATTTCTTTCTCCAGTCTGCTTTTGATCAGCGCCTCTAGTAGTTTTCCAGCAGCATCCAGTAGGCATATGGGTCTATAAGATGTAGGATTTAGCAGTTCCTTTTTTGGCTTCTCAATTAGTACCAGCTTTGCTTCCTTCCATATATCTGGAAAATGGCCTTTGGCTAGGCACGTGTTCATAACACTGGCAATATTATCTGGATTATGCAAGGTAACAACCTTCACGATCTCTGGAGGAATGTGATCTGGTCCTGCGGCTTTGCCTGTCTTTATTTTCTTTGCTGCATTTATAATTTCTTCTGATGTGAAAAGCGTAATGGCTCTCTCCAGGAGGTCTATGTCTGGCCATTTAGTTACTGGGCGCTTTGGAAACAGTTTGTCCACTTGTTCTTGTGTTTCGCGTTTATCTATTGTCCTATGTCTTTTATATAATATATATATATATATATATATATATATATATATATATATATATATATATATATAATATATATATATATATATATATATATATATATATATATATATATATATATATATGTATATATATACATATATATATATACATCTAATATTTTCAGGTAGATAATGTTTCTAAATCACTCCGGGTGTCGATCCGTTGATCCTCTGAAGAGTCGTCACGACGTTTCGCCAAAATCCCGTTTGGCATTTTCGCAACTGGAGTTGGACTCTTCAGTTGAAGCGGACAACACTTGAAAATGCCAAATGCGATTTTGGCGAAACGTCGTGACTCTTCACAGGATCAACGGATCGATACCCGGAATGATTTAGAAACATATATAAATATATATAAAATATATATATATATATATATATATATATATATATATATATATATATATATATATATATATATATATAAACATATATATATATATATAAACATATATATATATATATATATATATATATATATATATATATATATATATATATATATATATATATATATATATATATATATATAAACATATATATATATATATATATATATATATATATATATATATATATATATATATATATATATGTATATATATGTAATATTTGGTATATATATATATATATATGTATATATATATATGTAATATATATATATATGTAATATTTGGTGTTGTCTTTTTTTTGGCTGAAGGAGTGATAGGACTATACATTTTTGAAGGCTTGTGAAAGATTTAAAAGTTTTTGTTGCTTGATGAATACTTGTTACTGTTGTGTGACAACACAACGCTATAGAAACGCTATAGAAATATAATAATAATAATAATATTCAGCTCTACAGGACTAGTGGCTGTTCTTCCAATCCCTCACTCCTATTTTACTCAAATCTTTCTTCACCTCTCATCAGAATTCCTTTAACCCATCTCTCGCCGGATATCCTCTCTATGTACCCCAGCCATCTAGCTCGCTGCGCTCTCACCACCTGAATAATGTTTAGTTTTTTGTACGGTTCTTCTATTTCTTTGTTTACTCCTCTAAATTCGTTCTAAACTTTAATTCCTTCAAAAATCCCCCTTAATATTTTACGTTCCCAGACTTCCAGCTTACTTTCTTCGTTCTTCGTAATCGTCCATGTTTAGCACGCAAAGGTAACCGTGGGCCTTAGTATTGATTGGTACACTCTTACTTTTGCTGCGCTTGTTATATTCTTTGTCCTTAAAACTTTTGAAAACATTCCCCGCGGCTTTGCTTCCTTTCGCTAATTGTTTATTTCCTTTTCTTCATCCCCTTTATACGTTAGTGTTATTCCTAGATATTCAGTTTGTTCTTCTTTCTCTATTGTATATTTCTTATTTTCTGCACAATCGATAACTAAATTAGGGAAGAGTTCTCTGGTGCTATCTTTGATTACCATATATTTGGTCTTGTTCTCGTTAATTATCAAGCCATATTCTCTTGCCTTTCTTTCCAACATCTTGAAAACCTTTACTATTTCTTCCTTGGATCTCACCATCAATACAATGTCGTCGGCGTAGGCCAAGTATTGGTGTCTGGTACCATATATTAACCCCTTGCTATTGATGTCACTCTCCCTCAGAATCTGTTCCTGCATCAGATTGATATATTTGGCCTGAACGGATAAATGTGGATATTAACAATGATGTTTTTCAACAAGACGGTGCGGTGCGACTTATCACATATCTCACTAGTCAATCAATTTATTGCAAGGAACATTTCCTGGATGCGTTATCATCTAAGCCACCAAGATTATCCCATCTGACGTCCTTGGATTACTTTTTGTGGGGTTATGTTAAATTTTTGGTTTACCGAAATAAACCCCGAATGATTATTGACCTTAAAAGAAACGTTCAGGTCATACAGCTTCAGCTCTTGCAACAATTATTTTATATTAACAATGCACTTTGTTAATATATAGCTACCATAATATGCAGCTACCATTTTTTCAGTTACTGGACAATGAACAATTTTTGCTAATAGTGAAGTTGAAGTTGTAGAACTCCTTATTTTGTCTTATGGTTTTTTGATGGATCGTACAGTTGATTCATTGCCATTAAAAAACGTAATACGGATGCAAACCACTCGCCAAGGCGTAAACGGTCAAGTATTTCTTTTTTTACCGGCAACATGACTTTTTTTCCGTGTAGGAACTGATTTCCCTTTGCTTTTACTCGGCATTATAAATCGCGAACAAACCAGCAGAGACATGTGCTATTCACTCGAAATTATTGCGACTAATGACAAATTGAAACAATACCACAGGTGCCGAATCCACCGATCATGCGAAAACGGCTTTTATCAAAGCCATAACGTCACGCGTAACTAGGAGGCATGTACTGCGGCGGCGACTTATTTGTCAAAAAACTTTCGGCCAAGCGGCAATAAGACTTGTTTTTTTATAAATGCTTTGATACTTGTTTGTTTTGAAATATAACGGGTTAATATATAATTAATAGTCTGAATATCCAAGATAACTGGTTAATATCCAAATAAGAGTTCAACTTCAGTTGAAGTGGACAACACTTGAAAATACCAAATGAGATTTGTTCGAAACGTCAACACTCTTCACAGAATAAATGGATCGACATCCGGAATGATTTAGAAACATCTACCATCCTTGAAAATATATATATATATATATATATATATATATATATATATATATATATATATATATATATATATATATATATAAATATAATATACAAATACATATATACAAATACATATATGTATATATACAAAATAGTGATCTTTTGATTTAATAGGATTTTTTAGGACTTCATGTTATGTAGTAATTTTAAGTGGAACACTTCCTTCTATTTTTTACTGAGAAAGTTACTTACTTAAATATGCTAGTTATGAATTATCAAATTAATAATGTCAAATACAAACGTTTTCATAATATTTATTTAGAAGTAAAGTGAGCCTAGCCGGCCGTGACACACTACTAAAATAAACCAATATCTTTACATTAATTGTATTATTTTGGTTTTTTGCTTATAAGTCGAAAACCGCTAAAAATAGGTATATCATCACGTAACACTTTTAGATACCAAATGTATTGCTCTTTTGTACTCCACTATAAAATACATCCATATATATATAAATCCATCGTATAAAATACATTCCATTTAAAATTCCTACATAACATGAATTTTTAAGTTCTGTTAAATGCGCACTATTTTGTAAGCACCCTATATGCCATAAATTAATTCTCATGTCATATTATCATAAAGCAACCCATTAAGGAACCGTATTCAAAAATTCAGATATCTAGCTATGCTGGTTGTAAAAATAAATATTTCTATATTCATTTTACATTCTTGCCAAATTTCTTAAAAAATAATTTTTATTTCCGAAATGGCTTAAGATAGGTACAGCATATGTTATATAAAAAAAATTCAAAATACCTCATAGAATGTAAAAATGTAATATTGTATAAGGTATTCTACGAGTAGATTTGGCAACACCCAAGTACAGAAAATATTTTAAATGGAGAGCTCATGTTTATTTACATAAGTGTACCAGCTTGATGGTGCTCCGGTAGACTGTACACAAGAAATAAGAGGGCAACACTATGAACTATTCCAAGACCGGTGGTTTAGACGTTTGGGTCCGTGGAATTGGCCGCCGAGATCACCCGATTTAACTCCCCTTGATTTCTATCTTTGGGGTATTGTAAAATATAATATCTACAAAACGCCAGTAAACACTAGAGATGAGTTAAAACATCGGGTGAATCAAGCATTCGCAACCTTAGATCATATTGAGATAAGAAGAGCCGTGATGGAGGCAGTCTATATTAGAATGTTGAACTGTTTGCGAGATAAACGGTTAGTGTTTCGAACATTTGCTATAAAAATAGTTTTTTAAATAGTATTATGTTTCTAATTTTAATTTTGTATTGTTTATAAGTAGAAAACCGTTAAAAATAGGTATCGAATTTATTGCCCTTTTGAGCTCCACTATAAAATACAGGGTGTTCCACTTAAAATTTCTACATAACATGATTTTTTTTTCATAACATGAAGTCCTAAAAAATCCTATTAAATCAAAAGGTCACTATTTTGTAAACGTCCTGTATGCAATAAAGTAATTCCCATGTCATATTGTCATAAAGCAACATATTAAGGAACCGTATTCAAAAATTCAGATATCTAGCTATGCTGGTTTATATATATATATATATATATATATATATATATATATATATATATATATATATATATATATATATATATATGTATATATAATATTGTCAAGGATAGTAGATGTTTCTAAATCATTCCGGATGTCGATCCATTTATTCTGTGAAGAGTCTCGACGTTTCGAACAAATCTCATTTGGCATTTTCAAGTGTTGTCCACTTCGACTGAAGTTGGACTCTTATTTGGATATTAACCAGTTATCTTGGATATTCATACTATTAGTTGGATATTAATCCGTTATATTTCAAAACAAACAAGTATCAAAGCATTTATAAGCAAACAAGTCTTATTGCCGCTTGGCCGAAAGTTTTTTGACAAATAAGTCGCCGTCGCAGTACACGCCTCCTAGTTACGCATGACGCTATGGCTTTGATAAAAGCCGTCTTCGCATGATCAGTGGATTCGGCACCTGTGGTATTATTTCAATTTGTCATTCGTCGCAATAATTTCGAGTGAATAGCACATGTGCCTTCTGGTTTGTTCGCGATTTATAATGCCGAGTAAAAGCAAAGGGAAATCAGTTCCTACACGGAAAAAAGTCATGTTGCCGGTAAAAAAAGAAATACTTGACCGTTTACGCCTTGGCGAGTCGTTTGCATCCGTATTACGTTTTTTAATGACAATGAATCAAGTGTACGATCCATCAAAAAACTATAAGACAAAATAAGGAGTTCTACAACTTCAACTTCACTATTAGCAAAAATTGTTCATGGTCCAGTAATTGAAAAAATGGAAGCTGCATATTATGGACTGAAGACTGTAATCAGAAAAGAGTGCCTCTAAGTGGTGCTATAATCCGCGAGAAAAATAACCGTTTTTACGCACATTTTAAAGAACCTGGTGAACATACGGAGGGATGATTACAAGCATCGGAAGGATGTTTCTTGCCAAATTTCTTAAAAAATAATTTTTATTCTTATTCTAAAAATACAATATGTATCATTAGTTTTGGATCCGCAAATACAAGAAATGATCACAATTTTTTAATTCGCGAATGCTGATAACGCGAATAACGGAACCGTGAATAAAGAGCATGGACTGTATCAATATTATGGTCATGCTCCAATGTATTTTGGTCTACATAGGATTTTTCGATCCTCCTATTAATGTGTGGGCAATATAGATCTTTTAATTTTCTCAATATACCTTCGATCACAATCTTATCAATAAATCCCCGATTTCAGTTTTCATGTCTAATCGTTACTCGTGTTGGTTCGATTACATCGAAACTCAGTAACCACAAAATGTGAAGGAGCAGAGTTCCCATAATCTTTTTCAGTTTTTCCTGATTTTGAAGGCGATACAAATAAAAATTTGTCAACAACGTTCGAAGCATTTTAACAAAAAAAAAATTTATGCGGCTTTTTGTTGATTATAATAAGTTATGGTGTTTGATAATATTTTAATAAATTATGGTGTTAAGCTAGAAACTTTATGATTAAACCTCGTAAAAGCCACTCATGTCGAGATCAATTGAACATAGCGTATATTCGATAAACCTCACGTTATTTGCGCTTTAGAAGCTTATTGTTACTGCTGCACTATGATAAGAGACTTTGTCGTAATGGAGCATTAAAACCATTATGTTCGGACTTCGAAAATCAAACAGGTAATTGTGTGTACTAAGATGTCGTGGGAGTATTCTGTTTTTCTAGCTTAATAACAACAACACTGTAATAACACAAATACTGTAATTCCGAAGAAAGTAGCGTAAATTATTATTTTTGTTGGAAGTATTTTTAATGTATCTTCGGGTCTCTGGTGATCTTTACTCATCATTAGCTATAATTTTATAATAGATGATGTGATCAATTTGATCGATCGATCCAGCCAATGTCCACCATCATAGTGAAAGAAAATGTTTAGCACAACTTTTCATAATCGTTTTTGCTATTTCAAGATCAAAGGTCGGGGTTCATTTTCTTAATAACCATCAATAAGTCCGTCTTCAATAAAGCAAAATACCATCACCCATGTTTTTGTCTCGTCAAATACCAAATAAAACTATTAAAATCGCATGTCTTTCAGTTAACCAAGTTTAAAATGGTAGAATGTTATGGTAATAGATAATAGCGTAATAATACTGTCGTTTCACATTATTCTTTATATTTAATCGAATAAAATTGCTGCTAAAATAGGGCTGTAAATTATCACACTACTATAAGTAATCACACTGCACAATAAGTAATTCTCCAATTTGATTTAATATTTTGAATAGCCCAGCCAGACCAAAATCTATAGTCTTCATCCAGAAAAGCAGTATTTTAAAAAATTTAGAAGTTACTTAGCATCCAAGTCAACAACGTTTTTTCATTTTCTTCCAGGTTCTCTGCGAGGTTTTGCTCGTTGCATCCTTCAATTCAAAATTATTTTGGGCATTCGTATTTCTCCAATTAAAGCCACATACTCTGCCCAATGTAATCTCTAAATCCTTGTGTACGAGGATTACTATTTAGGTATCCGGAATTTGCAACAATGGTGCTGCTAGACGCCATTTGACATATATATCGCAAAGTTTGACATTGTAAAAAAGGTCGCCCAAAATTGGGTGTTGTGCCAGTCGATACTGTGCTGATAAAACAAGATCGTCATCTGACATCCCGTGAGACTAAGGAATCCCTGGGCATTCGTATGCCAAGCATACTCAAGATTTTACATAAACATTTGGCCGTGATTTGATGTGGCCGTGATATATCTTTTTGGTAAAAAAAATTGAGCGTGTTGGCTTCCGCATAATTTGACAATCGCTCAAAAAAGGCTCGTGTCGATTGGTACAAAGAAATGCTCAAAAAATACAATCGTAGTGTGTCAAATGCCGTGTATAACATCTACACAGGTGACGAATCTTGAATATTCTTGACTGTGTGGGTCTCTCAATATGAGCCATACCCAACAAAAGTTTACACTTCGAAGCACATGGTCGCCTGTTTTTTAGGATAAATGGGCATGAGGCTACAGTGCCACTAGAGAATGATAGAATGGTCAGTTCTGAATGGTATACAACCATTTGTTTACCAGAAGTCTCTAAATAAATAAGAAAAAACTACCAGTAATGCAGGATCATTCTTCACCATAACAACGCAAGCTCTCACACATCGCACCGAACCCGCACCCAATAATTTATTTTTGCTCCCGTCCGTGCACAATAAACTACGTAGTTTTGTTATTGATGTGTGTATTGATCATCGCGGAGAATATTCTGAAAAACAAAATAAAACCATTTTCAATGAAAAATAGTAGTATTTATTATTCCGGATACATAAATAGCAACCCTCGTACTCTCTGCTAAAGATGAATTCGTGCTTGCATCTCGCTTTCCATACGTTATTGTGATGCACAGTATTCTTATTATACTTGCGGGTGTTTTGTTCCCACCTTATAGATATTTTAAGGCGCCATTTTTCAATAATTTGTAGACATGATGTCGTTCGAATCGAAACTTTTTAAAGCACTGCCTCCTTTTCGCCTTTCAACTGAAAAAAAATGCTGTGGAGGCTTACAACATACTTTAAATGGCTTTGGGAGATAATACTGTTTCATAAAGTACTTGTAATGAGTAGTTCCAGAAATTTGCAACTGCAAATTTTAACTTAAATGATTAAGAACATCCCGTAAAAGTGGAAGATGAAGAGTTGGAAGAACTGTTAGTAGAACATCCTTGTCATACAATGCCAGAACTCCGAATAACACTGCCAACCATTTCTAAAAGTAAGCTAGGTAAAATTTAAAAGAATAATCTTTGGGTCCTCTGTGAAGTCACACCTGAGAATAAGAATAGACACTTTGATGTTGTTGTATTAAGGATTTCCAGATTTAAGAAAAAGAGCTTCCTGCATAAAATTGTGATCTTGTAATAATCCAAAGAAGCGAGAATTGTGGGTTAATGATGGTAAACATCAACCAGTACCGCAAAACTAAACATCCACACCAAAAAGGTGTTACTATGTATATATTGGGATCAGCTAGGCATCTTGCATTATGGTTGCTCCAATCTATGCCAACCGTTACTGGTAACCGTTCTCAAAAACAACTGAGTCATGTCCTCTCTAAAGGAAAAAGGGTCTTATACTATCAAAAGAAGGGAAGTCATTTTGATCCAGAATCTGCACTGCCACATACAGCAAAAAGGACTCTGAAATCGATCACCAAGTTGGACTGAGATATTTTATCTTCCCCGGTGCATTCTGCAAACTAAGCCCCTTCAGATTTTCATATATTCCGATCCCTGCTACATCACCTCGTTGATAGCCGGTTCACATCTCTTGAGGAAGTCCAAAAAAGCTTCATGATCAAACTCACTAAGTTTTTTTCGAGCTGAGATTTGACAGTCGTCTTATATCAGGCGAAAGCCTATAGAAAGTAAGGGCGATTTCTTTGAATATTGCGTTTGTATTTCTTTTTTCAAAATAATAGCTTTATAAAGGGATATTTTTTAGTGTGTTGTTAGGGTTCGCTGCCAAATCATCATGATAAATGTTATGACACTTCAAATGTCTTACTTATAGAGTTTTTTATGGTGCACATAATCAACATAATGATGTATTCGCCAAATTATCGATAAATTCGGAACACATTTCACGCTACTCAATATTACAATAAAAAAGTCAAAAAAACTGTGTGTTCCGAAGAAAATATGCTCGCTGTTTCTGACAGAGTTGATGAAGATCCAAATTTATCAATTAACGGGGATCATTAGAGAGCGTTGATTTAATTCGATTATTTAATTTCAAATTTGAATGGTGTTGATCTGGGGAAATGTGAACCTGTTAATTGGCCACCAAGGTCACATGATTTAACGCCTTTAGATTATTTTTTTGGGGTTATGTTAAATGTTTGGTCTATGCCGATAAACCAGCAACTATTGACGTCTTGAAAACCAACATAGCTCAGACAATTGCGGACAGAAGACCCCAAATTGCATGAAAAAGTGGTCGGAAATTGACTTATCAGAATGTCGTTTGTCGGAAGTAGCCGCGGCGGATATTTGTCCTAAATTGTTTTCAAACATTAATGCCGTTGAATGATATTTCACATAAAATAAATACTTTCAAGGCATCTAATTTTGTTGTTTTATTTGTATTTAATATCAGACGCACTAAAATCACCCTAAATGTGTATGATTTAATGTTACTGTGTATAGTTTTTGATTCAAATATTTGGGAAAGTGCTAAATAATGTCTGTTGCCTGACTTCAGTACCCTTCTTCAATATTTCTACTGCAGGATAGGTAAATTGCTTTACTTCTATATTATCTTACTTGACGTTCTCTATTGTATTTTTTTCTTAATTCTAACATTATGTTTGTTTTTTTCCTGTGCTAACCTTCATTCTAACTGTTCTTTCTGCATCTTATAGTTCTGTATAGTTTCCTCTATGAAACTCAACTGGCTAAATTACGTGAGTAATTTTACGTGGCTAAAAAGTCACGTGAGTTATCAATTTCTTATAATTAAAGAAATATTATATTATAATATAATATGCAGTGTGTCCAGGATAAGGACTTAAATTTTTTCCATCCCCTTAAATACTTCATTTCCGGACCGATTTTCATATACTTTCTTTTGTTGGATAGATCTCGGAAACCGGCATTATTAAAGTGTATCACATGTTTTTTGTCCTAACATCGTGGACAACTGCGCCAACTTTTATGGCTCCCATTTTCGAGAAGTACTATTAGGGTTTTTTTTAGAGAAAAACTAAGAACGGATTCTTGACCAACACCACCTTAAACCAAAATGTACCGATTTTTATGATTCTAAATTACTGGGTGTAAATATTATTACAGTAATAATTAATAATTAATAATTTTTATTACTGAATTGAATTTATTAATTCAGCACTGTTAGCAATTTAACAATGTTAAAACATTCCAAAAATGGCTCCAGACTAAATATTTGATCAACAGATTAACCTTTAAAACCCAAAGGCGTAGAGCGATTATTAGGGCAACGTTTAGGATTTGGGAGATAGTAGGATGTAATAAAACTTTTAAGGTGACAGTCGATAATACTCTTTAACAAATTTATATCGAGTGAGTGTAGGTTTATATAATACAGGAGAACTTATAAGTCATACATTGCAATAAGTCTGTAGCACAAGAAAAATTAAAAATAAAAAGCAGTTTTCTTTCTTTTATTTAAATGTTTCTTCTAGGATGGAATGGAATGGAATGTGGCACAATGACGACTACAAGTGATAAACCGGTAATTTTTATTTCATCTTGAACAAATAATGGCATTATATTTTGAAAATAATATCATTCAAATATCCCCTCGACTTCATCTGGTGGGGATCTTCACCAAACCAAACCCAATTTTCTATTACCTTTTTATACATATCGCGTGGGTTTTTTTTACAATGGTGGCCTGAATATTTCATTTAAGGTCAAGAATTGTTCGAGGTTTATTTCTGTAAACCAGAAATTCAATCTAATACTACAAACATCCAAAGACGTGAGATCCCAAGGAAACTGTTCTTGCAATAAATCGATTCTCTAGCGAGATGGCGACAAGTCGCGCGGTATTAAAAAGAAATCATTGTTTATATCAACTTTTAACAGCAACTTATAACAGTAAACTGATTTTTAGTATCGTCTTAAAAAATAAGCTCCTATCACTCCTTCAACCCATAAACCTCACCAAACAATTACTTTACGAGAATGAAGAAGAATCACTTGAGGATTTTTATCGGCCCAAATCCTACAATTATGTTTGTTCACAAGAACCATTAAGTAAGAAGTGCACTTCGTCAGAAAATATTTTTCACCGAAGTGGAGAAGGCGCATTTTGAGAATAGATACAAATTATTTCTACGCGCTGTTGAATGTGTCTCTTTCCATCGTGAATTGAGACTAGGTGCTGAACACAGCAGTGGTATTTACATTTCAAACAGTATTACCACTATTACATTTCAAACTTCTGACACTCCTATTGGAAAACTCTTTAGCATACAAGGAAACTTATCAGTAATAAATTCCAATAAGTTAGTAGCACAAGAAAAATTTTAATAAAAGGAAGAAAACTACACAAATAATTATTAGGTCGAGTCATAAATAACTTCCGTTTTTTTATCATTTATCATATCATTTATTTTACTTTCATTAAATAACAAAATTATATTAATTTATTATGTATTTACCACTATTATGTATAACCTTCTCCCATCTTCCTGAGAGCTTATTAATTCCTTCTTTGTAAAATATAGTTGGTTTAGACGGGAAGAACTTTTTGACAGCCTGACTGACTTGTTCTTCAGAACTGAAAAACTTTTGAATTGAAGGCTTTCCCATTCAGAAAGTTTTGTAAGGAACAGAAAATGTGGTAGTCTGTCGTGGTAAGGTCCGGGGAGTAAGGTGGATGTGGTACGACAGACCATCCAAGCTTCATAATTTTTCCTTGAGTTTAGTTTAAGAGCATCAGTTGCAATCAGTTGCAATTGCAGTTGCAATCGCAAAAACTTAGAGTTAAGTTTTTGCGATTGACGAGTACAGGACGTTTTTCATGGAGTTTCTCTTTCACTCTTTGCAACTGCTGAACATATGTGTCCGAGGAATAAAGAATTATACCTCGACAATTCCACCATGCACACAATAAAATATTTTTTCCATAAATGTACTTTCGGATCGGTATTTTCCTGATGCGCTTTCGGATCTGGTAGGGGGCGGTTGATCCTTATCAAGCCGCTGTCTTTTGCGGACAATATTATCATAGGTAGCTCATTTTTTATTACTTATTATAATTCGGTCTACCTGTAAAAAGGCTTGATTTTTACCCGTGAGAGCAAACTTGTGGCGATTGGCATGCGATCTTTATACCGTTCACTGAGATTGTGAGGTACCCACACTCCTAAATTGAAGACTTTTCCATATTCCTTCAGGTAATGGCAAACAGTTGGTTATGATGTATTCAACATCTCTGCTACATCTCTTGTTGATTAACGTGGATTTTGCTCAAATATTGCCTTTAAAAGGTTGTTATCAAGGTCGAAAAGACGTCCCGCCCTCGGTTCGTCTTTTAAGGTATTATTTCCAGGTATTTAAGGTCTGTATTTCTAGAACGTAATTTCCAACCAATTTGGCAAACCAAAGCTGCGACTCCCATACATTAAAGTGAATATATATATATATATATATATATATATATATATATATATATATATATATATATATATATATATATATATATATATATATATATATATATATATATATACGTTTTCACTAAGATAATTTCTAAAAGAATATTAAAAAAACTGAATGACGCACAACCAAGAGAACAAGCAGGATTCAGAAGTGGATTCAGTACAATGGATCACATCCAGGTTGTACAGCAGGTCATAGAAAGGCACAACGAATACACCATGCCACTGTGCTTGGCTTTTATCGACTACGAAAAAGCATTTGATTCAATCTCAAAGCATGCGATAATGGATGCACTGCTTAGCCAAGGTGTAGAGAGAGCCTATGTAAACCTATTAGAATCGATATATGATGGAGCTACAGCCACAATTCACCTTGATAATCTTGAAGTGGGAATTAATATAGAACGAGGTGTACGGCAGGGTGACGCAATATCGCCTATTCTTTTCTCGGCTGGCCTTGAAGAAGTATTCCGTAAATTGGATTGGGAACAGGATGGTGTAAAGATCAATGGTGCAAACTTAAACCATCTTAGATTTGCTATAAAAAAGATTTTGCACAAATAGTTTAAAATGTAATATAAATATTAATAATAATAATAATTTAAGTAAAATTGAAAGAAAGCAATTTTTTTAATTCTTAGTATCTTAAAATTTCGACTCTCAATACGGTGTAAAAAGGATCATTATATATGGAGAAAAAAGAATATCATTGATTTTAACTATATATATTTTCCTTAGAAACGTTTTTTCCTGCGTGTGAGTGTTCTATATTTTCTTATTATATATATATATATATATATATATATATATATATATATATATATATATATATATATATATATATATATATATAGTGGAGAAATGTGTATAGTAGAGAAAAGATATAGAGAAATCCGTGGATACACACCAATCAGGAGAATTGTCAGGAGCTGGCGCACTATTTCTTTGATCTCCTCTATTGCTCCGAACGCGACACAAGGTTCCCCAAGGAAAATGCTGTCCATACCCACTCAGAATTATCACCACCAACACAGGAAGAAATCCACAGGCACATACGCAAACTAAAGAATAACAGGTTATCCGGTGAACATGGTAACACTGCGGAACCATTGAAAAACCTCGGACCAAATTCGCTGCGGGAACTTACACAAATTATCACGAACATTTGGCAAACAGAAAAATTACCAGATGAATGGAAATGTGCTCTTATTCACCCGCTGCACAAGATGGCATACAGAACGGATGTGGACAACTACAGAGGAATCTCCTTACTACAAGCCACTTACAAAAGCCTCTAAGCATGCCTTTTCCAGAGGACACAAGAAAAAGTAGAACACAAAATTGGGGAGTACCAGGCAGGCTTTCACCTTGGTCGCTCATGCACTGAACAAATATTTAACTTAAAAACAATACTGAAATACAAAACTATCGGGAACGTCCCAATCATCTGCACGTTCGTGGACTTTAAGAGAGCATTCGACTGCATCGACCGAAAATCTCTCGTCAGCATCCTAGAAGAACAAGGACTCGAACCCAAAACACTACGATTGATCAAGCAGACACAAGGTTGTGACACTGACACAACCTGTAAAGTGAAATTTATGGGAGAAATTTCCGAACCTTTCCTGATTAAAACTGGAGTACGCCAAGGAGATGGGTTATCCCCACTCCCCTTTAACCTGGTCCTGGACAAAGTCATAAGGAAATGGAAAAAAGAATTGAAAAATCAGGGACACTGGAAACCAATACGACTGGGACGATCCAAAAACAACATTGAAACATCATGCGTGGCCTTCGCAGACGACCTAGCCATACTCGCAGACAATGAAAACAGGGCAAAGAAACAGATCGAAGTCCTCAAAGAATGTGCAGAGAAAGTCGGCCTACAAATCTTTCAAAAAACCGAGTTCTTCAACTCAAAATTAGATGTCCAAAATTTAAACACCAAATACGGCAAAATAAATAGGGCCACTCACTTCAAATACCTGGGCAAGATCCTTGGACTCACTGGAGGAGAGAAGATAGCACAGAAGACTAGATTACAGAAGTTGAAGAGGGCATACGGTAAGACACACAATATCTGCAATTAGAAATGCCTATCCACACACGCAAAAATAAGACACTATAACCAGAGGTTATATAATAATATCATAATCAAACCAGAGGTAGTATAGGCAGGCGAGACACTTACACTTCATACAAAAAACGGCATAGAAAACATACTAAAAGAAGAACGTATAATTATGAGGAAAATTCTCGGCCCAAAACTGACAGAGGAAGGATACAGACTACATTCTCGAAAGGCCACAGAGAGAATGTCCAACGTAGCGGCGGACATAAGAAAAAGAAGGTTGAAAGTCTATGGACATATCAATAGACTCCCACCGACAAGACTAACCAATAGAATTCTTACATACATACAAGGAGTTAAGTCAACAGTACCATTGATCACACAAGTCAGAGCTGATTTGGGAAAGGCACAAATGTTTGAGGATAGAAGAACGTACAGAAACAAAATACATATGTGGAACGTTGCATCAGAGAGCGAAGTTTCGAGGAGATCGGGAACAAAGTGGACGGAGGAGAAAAAAACCAGGAATCCACGAAGAAAGAATGAAAGAGGTGTGGAGGATCAGAAAGAACACTCGAAAATGAGTCAGAATGATTTGCGTGACCTAACCGGGTCTATACGCACCTAATAATATATATATATATATATATATATATATATATATATATATATATATATATATATATATATATATATATATATATAGTGGATGCAGTGGATGAACAATAGCTGAATGATTTATCGACATTTATCAGTTGGACTGACTCTGACATGTGTTCCCCATGTTTATATGTCTACACGTTCTCTATTATCTATGTTCTCTGTATCTTCACGAAATGTTTGAAACTATATAAAAACAACCTTACAGTTAATTAAGTTTAAATCATTTTAAAGGTTTCAATATTACTTTTACCCAATTTAAAATGAAATTTGATGTTATTTCTCGATCGACGATCAAAACATAGATCTTGATCTACGTCAAGTCGCACGCAGTCAGATCAGACGAATATAGGGAATGAATTTCCATTTAGTATAGGGCAAGAAATTTCATTTAGTTTTGCTTTTGTGAGGGTTAAAACTGTACAAAGACTTTCTTACGATTCATTGTTAAACTTTCGTAAACAGTTCCTACTTTTTAGAAGCTTTTATGACACTTTTTCCCAAGTTAATAGAAAAATAGACTGTATATTGTTACATTGACGAACAAAAGATTTTAGCACCTTGAAGTTTCTTGTCGTGAATTCTTAAACACTACTGGTTACACGAGGATTCAGCTAGTCAGCTTTTTTTATTGTACAGACTATAAATGGGGTTCCAAATTGTAGCTCATTAAAAACGATGTTTTTGTTATCCATGAGCTGTAACAATAAAAATTCTTATTCTAGTATTTTCACTAAACCCACCCTAATAAAACATCCTTTAAATTAGGACTGTTTACTCTTTATATTTATTTACTTAAAATTGTCAAGCAAATATCGTCTCATCTTAAATAATCATTTGGGTTTATGTAAACTGGAATACGAAACAAATCAAAATAAAACATTTGTTGATAATTTTTATACCATAAGAAACATTTTGTGGTAATTTATTTAGATTGCAAGAAATGCCAATCATTGGGACATTTTAAAATAATTAACGTATTTACAGTTGTCTTCAATTTTATCCATAGGTCAACAAATTAAATCTTAAAAATAGGCATTCATTCATATATATATATATATATATATATATATATATATATATATATATATATATATATATATATATATATATATATATATATATATCCAATAATAACAATAATAATTGTCATTTGGACAGACTAAACATTAAAACTATTTTATGGCTCGTTTTAGAAGGAACACGATCATTTTGCTCGGCTTATCGTGAATCTGTAGTCTCCGCCTATGTCCCAGGTAGGAAGTTTTTTGTCTCACACCTGTCTACCGTCGAATTCGCCGAGATACATTCGTACTTTGGGCCCTTCGGATTTTACTCTCTTTCTCCTTCTTAATTATCTCGTTTTCTCGCTCTCTTTTGTTGCCATGTGATGTTTGACTGATTTTTTGACAGTGGACGATCGGTTCCTAACCAGTGAACGTTGCGTTTTAACATTTCTTATCGTATTTACGTGATTTTTATTTCATGTTGTTTGTTGTTTTCTTACTCGTAGTGCTGTGATCGTGTTTCATTAAAATTTAGTCGAAATCCTAAAGAAAATACAATAATTTTACTCGTAATTTGATATTTACCTGTTGGAAAAACGTGTAAGATACATCAGTTTGTAATTTATTGTTTAGTGCTGTTTGTGAAATATGTTTACGTTGACTAGAAAGCGAAATGGAGGGAAAAAACCGCTAAAAGCTTCTCAATCATGTGACTGTCTGAATATCGAGCCAAAATGTAAGTAACAAACTTCGTTACAACTACTCTTCATATATTTTTAATATCAAAATGATGGAGGCTTGTCAATTTTAGAGTAAAAATATTTTTTGAGTTTGTTTTTTTAATGTACGTATTAAAATAGCACTTACGAGGGTTGATCAGAAAATTTCCAAGCAGTCAACGGAAAAACCAGGTTTCAACTTTCATAACTATTTTAATAATTTCCCCAGCTTAATGCACTGTGACTTATAAGAATACAATCCCCTTCAAAATCGATTAATTCACAGTAATAACCATCTAATAATGAAACTAATTTGATTGAAAACAACAAACATCTTATTTATTAGGAATCATTAAAATGCGAGATAAGAATGTTTCATTTTTGATATTTGGATAATTTATTGTCTACAACACCGAAAGGATATGTATATATAATTTGATTTAAAATATGTAGTTTTACTGTGTGATGCCTTTTTGTTGGCCATGTGGACTATTTTGAAGAATTCTAGTTGTCATTTTATTATAAAGGTTGTATTGTAAAGGTGAGGGTATTAATTATCGTAAAGTGAGGGTATTGTCATTTTATTTTAAAGGGTGAAAATATTGTAACTGATTTTTCTTCACCTTGCTTTATTTTAATACTTTTAAATTTTTAACATTATATTGATATAAACTAAAAATGATTGCTAACAAAATAATATTACAATTAAAAGAGAATATTAAGTTCGAATAATAATAGTTTATGAAATAACATTTTTTGTTTCTAAAAATGACCAAAAAACTTTTACTTCGTATTTTGTACAGTACCCATAAGCTCCTATCACAGCTTGTAATCATCTCCTCATTCGCTCATTTCATTTTCATATATATATATATAGATCTTTCAAATTGAACGGTTTTTTAATTTTTGAATAAAACACGTAATTTGTATTGATGTCAAAATGTTGGCTCTATTTCACAAATCACATGATCATGGTGGCCAATTAACATCACCATTTTTTGCAATAACTTGTCCAGGAAATTATTCGCTCAATAAATCAATTATTTCATTAGCAGTGTGAGGTGTAGCGCTATCCTGTTGGAACAGCTTCACCAACAGCATTCTGATAGAAATACGGCTTAATGCACACCAAACAGTGACTCGTTTAGGATGTAAAGCTTTCTCATGAATCAATCGTGGGTTTTCCTCACCCCAAATGGGACAATTATTATTATTAAAACAGTCAGCAATTTCAAAATGTGCTTCATCTGGAAAGATGATTTTTTGAGAAAAATGCAATAAAAACATGCAATAGAAAGCGAAAATAGTTTTATTTGCATGAAATATCATGGCTATGGTTTTCTGAGATTCTCGGTGTGCCTATAGACCCGGTAAAAGGCCGGATGATCTTAGGAGAGCATTACACTTCACTAGTAGACCAATTAAAACATATTTATATCATCATCCATTCGAGTCCAATATACTTTATGATGTCATAAGCCCGTCGTGTTTTCGGTCTTATTGGTGGTCGTTTGTGGTTAAGCGGTATCCAGTCCAGGATCGCCCTGGTCCATCTTTCGTCCCATCGCCTCGCTACATAGCCTGCCCACCTCCATTTCAATTCCTTTATTCTTCTAATGATGTCATTCACTTTCGTTTGTTCCCTGAGCCCTGTGCAGATCTTTCTATTCCATCTAGTAATGCCAACCATATATCTTTCCCCGTCTGTGCTACCGGAAGTTTTTGAATTGATTGCGACGTGAGTGTCCAGGTTTTATTTCATATGTCATAACTGGCAGGACACAGTGCTCAAAGACTTTTCTTTTCAAGCAAAGTGGTGGTTTGTTCTTAAACGCTATGTTGAACCTACCAAACGCCTGCCAGCCACATTTAATGCGTCGTTCCACCTCCCGGAGGTATCACCTGCCACTGAAATCCCCTGTCCAAGATATATATATATATATATATATATATATATATATATATATATATATATATATATATATATATATATATATATATATATATATAGTGATCCACAACTTCCAAATCCATTCCTAAAATAAATAATCTTTTGTCTTCAGCAAATTTGTTGAATATTGAAGCCAAATCATTCTCCAGCTCTTTGCAGCTCCTCTGGAAAAGAAGAACGATATCATCTACGAATCTAAGATGGTTTAGGTATACACCATTGATCTTTATTTCATCCTGCTCCCAATCCAGATTACGGAACACTTCTTCCAAGCAAGCTGAGAAAAGAAAAGGCGACATTGCGTCACTCTGCCGTACACCCCGCTATACATTAATTCGAACCTCAAGATCATCAAGATGAACTGTTGCTCTAGCTTTATGATATATTGATTCTAGTAGATTTTCATCTACACCTTGGTTAAGCAATGTATCCATTATAGCCGGCTTTGAGATTGAATCAAATGTTTTTTCATAATCGATAAAAGGCAAGCACAGTGGCATTGTGTATTTGTTGTGTTTTTCTATAACCTGCTGTAAAATCCGGATGTGATCCATTGTACTGAATCCACTTTTGAATCCTGCTTGGTCTTTTGATTGTGCGTCATTAAGTTTTCGTAATATTCTTTCAGATATTGTCTTGATGAAAACTTTGAACACCACTGATAGGAGGCTTATTGGACGGTAGATCTTTAAATTTTCCCTGTTCTCCTTTTTTATAAAAAAAGAATCACTTCTATATATATATATATATATATATATATATATATATATATATATATATATATATATATAACGGACAGGATCAATGGATCGACACCCGGAATGATTTAGAAACATATATATATATATATATATATATATATATATATATATATATATATATATATATATATATATAATAAATACACCAAATATCAAGTTCAACCAAAGATACAAAACTTTCTTTAGTAAAATTAGCTGATATCCAAAAATGTAACGAATGATTTTCATATTTTTTAGCAAACTGAAGCTGTTTCCCTGTTTTTATAACTGATGACCAATTTCTTCGGCGCACTCCTCCTTTTATATTCAAATATAATTATATAAGTAATTTGTTACAATCGTTCAATAGTCCTGCTGATACACATCTTTTAAATTTGAATAATATTAAAATATTACGTTGCAATTTTTACCATTACCACCCCACATCTCACATATTTTGAAGTACCTCAAAGAGTTACTTGAGTTAAAAGGTTTCAGCAACAGATCATATCAGCATACATCTCTGTATTGAAATTATTTATGAAGCAAAATTGTTTAAAATGAATAATACATTTAATAATCAATGAGAAGAAACGTCAATTGGCAACTCTATATCACTGTTCTTATCCAACTTATTCATAAATACATTTGAAACAGAGGCAAAGGATCAATTGAGTTACTTTTCAAGTGGCTGAGATATGCAATTTCCAGTATATACAAAAAATTAAACTTAAAAAATATGAAATGAAGTGTAAGGATTATGATAGACAGTATGTTGGGTAAACTAGAAGATCCATACTAATTAAATATAAAGAAGATATGGCCCACTTTAGACGCGGAAGAAATGAGAAATCTTGTGTTGCCCAACATGCACTGGAGAATGAACATGATAAAATATTAGAAACCTCTTAGAAGTCTGAATGAAACAATAATATGGCTTTGGATTTATATAAAAACATTCAGATAGCAAAATGTAAGAAAAACGGGATCAGGAAAAAAAAGCAACCTAAGGATGAACCGAGAGGAAATATGTACGTTCCTTATTCCATAGTCAACTTTTTACATTATTAATATAACTTTTCATTACAATTCAGGATTTTTACACAGTTCATTAGGTACGGTTTTCATATAAATAGAATCTAGTTTAGCGCGTCGTGAAATTTAAATTAAGTGATTTGATGTTTTATGTTGAACATTCTTGAGTTTAATGTTTCACACGAAAGATTCCAATATAAAAAATGATAAAGATTTATAATTATTTCTTATTAACTGATGATAATTACAATAAACTTTTCTCTGATTTGAAATTTTAAATTACAACCGTGTAATAAAAAGTTTATTTTTCGAAATGATAAATATTAACAATTGTAAGTGATTCCCGGTATAACAATGGAATCAAATGTTAATATCAATCGGTTTTATCAGTGTGGATTATGTATATAGGTCATTTAAAATGTACGATAAAAATATATTTAAAAGGAAATTTAGTTGCCATGTAGTAAGTGATTTATTGACAGCTGGATCTGAATTTTTAACTAAATTTCTCATTATATTTACAATATTTTCCGTGTTTTTTACCTATCGTATTATTTAATTAAAATGTACTCGGTTCGAGATTTCGATTGCTATGTGACTCATTCTGTTTTTAAGATAACAAATATAGGAATATACATAATATATATATAATGTCGTGCGTTCCGTGATTTGTGAAATATCTTTACTTTCAACAGAAGAAATGAGAGGAAAAAATGCCTTTAAAGTTGTACCGTGCGATTATATGGACGTTAAATGTAAGTACTAAAGTTGGGTTGTACCTAATGTTAATTTTTTAAGACTATCTCTGGAATAATACCTTATTGTCCTACCGACGAAATACGAGATTGCCCAAAAATTGTCGGCGTAGCGTCCGATCTGTCAATACTCTTGACCTCCTCTATGGTAGTAATGCAGGCCAATATCTGATGCATCTTCAGTACAAGTTTGAACTCCCTAGATGTATTTAGTAGCCCGAAATATTTTGTTTCGTAAACTGAATTTTTCTAGTACATTCTGAAAATAAATAAAAATAATTTCAAGCAACGGCGCGCTCGAGAAATGAGAATGATTTTCAATCTGCCCCAGAAAGTTAAGACATGTTTCCTTCCGCTCTTCTTGTGATCCTGCGTCCACTTATCAATTACTTCAATATGAAGGTCGTTTTTTTCTCTAGTGGCGCCTTTCAAGGTACTAATTAATTGTACTTAAATTGAGTGCCTTTTCTCAGTGTACAATGTCGGTCCAAAATTTTTATTTTTTTCAAACCAAAATATTTATTTATATACTGTGGGTAACAGAAGTACACAACACATTTTGAACAACAAGGTGTTTTATCAATTTATTAATGAACGGAGATAGACTAGTTTTTTTAATTAATTAACAAAGTATTTTCATATAAATTCCCGATGTAACATTTTTAAATATTTCAGTTTTCATCGAACAAATTATTTTTTAATAAAAAATTTACCCAAATATCAGCGGTTAATACTTAGCGGTTATTATTTTTTTCTTAAAGAAAAACACGTTTAATTTTGGAGAAAGGTTTATGCACCATCACTAGCACTAGGTATGCACCATCACTAGCTGCACATTTTTCTCATATCTCTGGCAATTTCTGGATGCCCTCCCAGAAAAACCGTTCATCTTTTAAGTGGCCTAGTCATGAATCAATTTTTCAACATCTCCGAAAATATTAAAGCATTTCATTGAATGTGCATGAGACATCGATGAAAACACGTGGTAGTCGGAAGGGGTCAAGTCTGGTCAGTATGGCGGGTGGCCCAAGAATTCCCAATCAAGTGCAGAAATGGTGTCTGACCTCTTTCGCTGTATGTGATGAGGCATTGTAGTGCTGCAAAATCACTTTTTCTTGCCTTGTAGCTCATTTTGGTCACTTTTTGATCAATGTATATTTTAAGTTGATCATTCGTTGACAGTAACGAATGGTATTAACAGTTTCACTTGGTTTCAGAAAGTCATGGTACATGATACCCTTCTGATCTCACCAATGCGATTCTCCTTTCCAATGCGATTAGATCTTGCGGTCGATGTTGATGGTTGTTCTGGGTCAGCCCATGATTTTCTACATTTTGGGTTCTCGAAATATATCAATTTTTCGTCTCCATTCACGACCCGATGCAAAAAAAAATTCTTTCATATCGAGAAAGCAAAACTTCGCACAGTGTTTTTCGCTCTTCCATCTGTTTATCGTTCAGCTGATGTGGTACCTATTTTTCTGCCTTATAGATTTTTCCCATGGTATGCAGACGATCACAAATGGTTCGGCAATCAACATTTAATCTCTTTGCCATTTGTTGTCGAGTTTGCATATCGCCTTCCTCCAACAGTGCTTGCAATTCGGCATCTAAAAATGTTTTCAGTTGACCTGGACGTTCTTCGTTTTCCAAGTCGAACTTACCACTTTTGAGTCAACTAAACCAAACCACAAGCGTCTTGTATTGAGCTATTGTCACCGTAAGTTTCTACAAGTATACGACGGCTTTCACTCGAGTTTTTTTTTGATTGAACAAGAAATTTGGCTCGAAACTCGACATATTTACCCCACACACTCATATTACGCTATCTTGAAATCGTTTAAACATCAATGGTGTTTGAAAGGCACTGTCGTAGCTACAAAATGACATATGGGATGAGACTGTGAATCAACCTTGATTTCCAGCGCCATCTCTTAAAGAAATGTAAGAACTATTAACCGTCGCACCTTGTAAATATTTGAATATAACATAAATTGATATAAAGTGCATAATTAATGACAATAAAGTAAATTCACAAATGACTAATATTTACTATGCGTACCAAAAGCATCTGTAATTGCTTTTAGCCTTAGAGTATAGAATAAATAAGGTTTTTTGGCTCTTCCGACGATAATTTTCTCCATTTTTTTTAGTAACACTATGATTAAGTCATTTTTGTTCGAAGTTCTGGGTTTTCTAATATGAATCTAACAAAAGTCACAGTTTGTCTGTAGGGTTAACTTCAGGCGACCAGGAAGAAGTTTCAAACCTATGCTAACATTATACAGCAACAAGTCCTTCGTCTTGGCCGGATGCTTGGGGTCATTTTCCTATTGGAAATAAAAACCTTCTTCAGACAAATTTGTTTAACACGGTCGAATAAATTATGGCGCTACACGTCCACATACTTTTTTTGCATTCGTAATCTCCTTAATAACCTCTAAATTTTTTACCCCAGTCGCTCCTATACAACCATAAAACCATATGCCATACATGCCATAAAACAACCTCCTTCCACCGTGCTTTAGAGTTTGGATGGTGTTTTGAATCCGAAAAGCCGTTTTGGATTTCCGCCAGACAAAACGTGTTCCATTTGATTCGAATAAATCGAACTTAATTTTATTTGCATCCTCAAATAATAGCTTTTTAAAAGTCATTTTTTCACCCTATTTCTTTCTTTCTTTATTTCTTTCTTTATGTATTTCTTTCTTTGTTTGTTTCTTTCGTTTTTTCTTTCTTTTTTTTTCTTTCTTTCTTTCTTTGTTTCTTTCTTTCTTTCTTTCTGTCATTTTTTTTTATTTCTTTCTTTTCTTCTTTCTTTCTTTATTTTTTCATCCTATCTTTCATTCTTTATCTTTATTTGTTCCGATTAGTATGGACACATAACGTTACACAACCTAGAGATATGGAACATTGTAAAATAATTATATTAAACTTAATTTAAATTAACACAAACTACTAAACTTAAATAACAACAAAAGATTACAGAAAGAAAACAAAAACAAAAAATAATCCAACTAAAAAGCACTATACAAAAAGAAAAAAAAACATACTTATGATACATGTAATTATGATAATTCACAAATTATTACCATTACACAATAGAAAAGCACTAAGACATCTTTAGATCAACTCAGAACTGCGGGGTAGAGTTCGGACACTCCCCGGAAAACTATTGTATATCTTTATAATCATCAAAATGATTTCATTTTTTATGATTATTCGCATTTTTTTGAATATAACTAAAATAATATTTTTCAGGTAATAGATCTAATTTAAATCTTGTTGTATAAGTATGTCCATACTTCAAAGAGACAAAAAGTTGTTTGTTATTATAAGCAAACATAAAAGAGGTCAGCACTTACCGCATTGATCTGAGGCATCTCTTCTGAACCAAGAATAATCTCCGTATTTCAGAAAATTAAAGCATAGCTCATCCTAGACCCAACAAATACATGATACGTTGACAATGTGCATCAGTACCAATATTGCGAGTCTCTCAATATGGGCCTTCCAATCCAATCTCTTGTCAATTGTAACTCTAAGAAATGATACATCTTCTGACGTTTCAATGGTTGTATTATTGTATGAAAAAGTTAAGGTTTCATGCGAGCGTTTTCCAAACAGAAGGAAATGTGTCTTTGACATATTTAAGGGAAAGTCGTGAACACGAAGGTATCGATCGAGAGTATCACAAACAACCTGTAGACTCTCCGACATCCTATCAGAATTCTCATCACTAAATATCAAGGCTGAAACATCGGCATACATAATTGTGCATTTATCAACTACACTAGTTATATAATTAGTATATAGGATATACAATATCGGCCGGAACACCCTTTGTAATGGTGTTTTTTTTTGATAAAATAACCCCGCCACAAACACCCTTCTCTACAACTTGTTGAGTACGATGTTCCTTCCAAGTATGGTTTTATTAAATGTAAGGCATTACCTCTTATATCAAAACTGTCCAATTTTATACATAAAATCTTATGGTTAACGCTGTCAAAAGCCTTAGACAAATATATATGCATGTTTAAAGTTATTTTTTTATCATTTAGTGAATTTCAGATATATGTAATAGCTTAAAATATAAATAAATAAAAAATCCACAATTAGGGAATTGTGGATTTCTCTTTCCTAAAAGCCTTCTGATCACCAATTGTATTATATTTGTCTAAGAAGTCTATTAATCTGCTGTAAATTATTTTATCAAAAATTTTATTAGTGTTTGATAACAATGATATTGGTCTATAATTATTTTCTTCATCCATTTTTCTCTTTTTATAAATTGGCTTTATAGGTGTATTCCTCAGGATTTCCGGATATGCACCAGTTGAAAAACAGAGATTCACAACAAATGATAAGACTACTACACTAATAGGTTTTGTTTTTACTCAAAATAATTTAAACTGTTTTACAACAGGCAAATGTCATCCGCCAAAAATGTATGAATATATCTAAAACTTCGTAATTCAAATTTCTAGTTTATAAAATTAACTTCCACCATTTATAACCTTTATTCAAAACGAAAATAGTTCATTTGGTAAGGCGAAGTTCTGAAAGTATGACGAATGATTAGGTTATTCATGCGAGCATAAGGACAATTCGACCAATTTCACACGAAAGGAAAGTTTTAGTTTCATTAAGCAAAATGCCGGAGGAAAAGGTGGGGTCCGAATTGAAAACTTGGCTATTTGGCCACCAGCTCTGGGTCGAATTTCCCATTCATGATCAATCAGTGTAAATGTATTAGTGGAAAACAATTTTGGTCGGGACCCTGACCTTTCAGAGTATGAAGTTCTCTGGATTATAAACGATATAACGGTCAGATTTGCTTTGAGATGATTAATTCCACTGGTCAGCCGTTCTTTTTGCAATTTTGACTATTCTTCTCATACTTTTTCATTTGAATAATATCGAGTTGTCCGATTTTGATGAAATAAACCGAAAAATATTTTATTCAAATTAACTTTAAATTAATTCAATTAATCTATTGGAATGTTTTAGTTTAGTTTAAGAGTTGTTATACGTGTTAATATTTTAACACGTTTTAACATAAGTTTTAATTTTCATTAATGTTATAATAGTTAACTTAAAATTCTAATAATTAATTTTAAAGCTAAATGCTCCTAATATTGACCACTAATCACTAATTAATGACCACTAGGTTCCAGATAATGACCGCAAATAATAACAGCAACTTTACTTCAATAGAATTATATGAATTAACTATTTTTACATCTAAAATCACACTTTTCCTTATCAGTTGTCTTCATAAATAATTTTTATATATGATAAAACGTAGAAAATTATAATAATATTCTTTATTTAGCACTTGGCTACGACATACAATCTGTAATTAATTTATATTTGTACATGTCTATGCATAATACAAATATATCCAAATATGGTCTGTTCTGTAATAATAAAAATCCCATATATGCACACTAGTCCATACGAAATTAAACATACCTACCTATTTTTAACAACAAACTAACTTATTTTGCCAAATAATGTTTACGGATTCTATCTACAAACATTCCCAAACTCTCTATACTTTTTAGCACTGCTGGCAGACCATTGAACAGCCGAATACCATTCCCAAAAAGCGATTTCTGCATATAGGTAATACGTTCAAAATTTATATGGATATATAAATCTCCATATAAATTTTGGAGATTTGAGCGAATGTTACAGTGGTGTTTTTGGATCGCGCTATTAAGTACCTTCCAGGATATGCAGGCATTAAATTATTTTTAACTTTAAAAATCATAACAATACTGGCCATCTCAATACTCTGCCACACAGAGCACCAGCCCAAAGAGCGCAACATCAAATCCACCGGTGTATACCTATCACAATGCAAAATAATTCGTGTTGCCTTATTTTGTAAAATTTGCAATCTATATATTTAATTTTTATTACAACCTAACAACAAAGAGCTACAATAATTAAAATAGGGATAAATTGTGCTATTATGTATTAACAATTTTAATCAATTACTTAAGTTATGTGATATTCTACGAAAAACCCCTATTTTTTTACCAATTTTTTTACTTATGTAATTTACATATGCACATAACTTCAATTGAGAATCAAGAATTACACCTAGATATTTAATTTGGTTCTACGATTTGAGTGTTATTCTTCCCAATGCAAATATTATAATTTTTATCAATAAACGACTTGCAAATACCCCTCTTTCCCAGAATCATATATTTTCTTTTCTCAGAATTTAATTTGAATTTAGTCACACATAGCCAATTATCTAATATAGAGAGTTTTAAATATCTTTCACAATTTGGTCATAATTCTGCCCCGTTATTGAAAGGAGCGTATCGCCTACAAACAAATTTAAGTCTAATATTTAAAAATTTTATACAGATCATTAATGTATATAAGAAACAAAAATGGCCCCAATACGCTCCCTTGTGGGATACCAATATCATTTTCCAGAATTCCTGATATACTTTTGTTTGATGAAAACGGCCACTCAAATAATGTTTAAGCCATTTTATAACACAATATGTCACTCCGTAGCACTGCAGCTTCACAATCAGATCTTTCCTTTTTATAATCTCAAATGCATGTTTTAAGTCCACAAATACACCAACAACAACATTATCGTCAGTAATATCTTAGCGCCATTTCGTACAAAGATGTTGCAGTGCAGACTCGCATGAATGTTTATCGCAAATAATTGATTGTCCCACATAAATGTAATTTTGCTTTTCAAAGTATCTATGCAACTGTCTGCACACCACTATTTCCAATATTTTGTCAACAATCGGTAATAGATTGATTGGCCTAAAATCCTCTGGTAATACAGGATTGTCAACCTTTGGTATTGAGACAATGATGTTTACTTTCGTATTCCTTGGAATTCGACCACTGGACAACAACGTTTTGATGTAATGAAGTAATGGATAACTCACTTGCTGAAATACGCTCTTTAAAAACTGTATGTTACATATGTCATCAGATGTGGACTTAATTTTAAAATTTTTTACAATATCTCTCAATTGAGATGTTAGTAAATCAAATCGATCCAAAGTTTCTTCACCTGAATGGATGACAACGGTACTGTCAAATGTTTGAATTTGATTTGGAACGAAAAGGGAGATCGATCTATCTCCCGAATACTTTCAGCATAAAAATTGTTAAAATTCTTTTCTAACGTTCCAACTCTCCTTCGGAAAACAATATCCTCAAACACGTCGGACTTTTTGCCAGCCTCCACCAATTCCTTCAACATTCACCACATCTTCTTACTATTTTCTCTATTACGATCAGTATTCTGTTCATAAAATGCTAATAAATGTTCATAAATTTTTTCGTTTTTAATCACCATTACAACCTTAATGCGTTCCCAGAATTTTAAATCCAGAATTATCGCTTATTCCCTCTAATTTTCGTTTATTCGGACAATCACTTTCATTTATATCGCTTCACAAATAAAAAGTGTTTTGGTGCTGAAATATTTGGAGCTGATTTCATACCAATTTGATGCTCTGAGTTCAAATAAGGCATTAATTTTTGCCTAGGAGCTCAAATTTCTAAATTGAGTGAGGTCAGTGACCTCTGATGAGGTCATTTAACTCATCCTGGTTGAAATCATTAGGGAATGACATCCCTCATAATCACTATCACCTTTATTAGTATCAGAAGGGTGATCATACTCGTCCTCACAAAGCTCTGATAGCTCCTCAAACGTTGCAATCGCCACTTCGGCACTGCAGAGACTAAATTAGGATTAGTCCACTTACTGCGGTTGTTTTTATTGATTCCAGTAATATTTACTAAGCAGAAATAAGTCATCGAAGTGGTTTTTGAATTATCTCCAAACTATCGGTACGCTAAATTTTAGATTTTTTTTCTTTTCCCGATAGTCCACTGTCGAAAATGTTCTGTACAAGTTTTACAGACTAGATGTGGTGCCCAAGTTTTATCCTTATAACCAAACCTATCCAAAATAAGTTCTCTTTACAAAGTTACTAATGGTTTTTCTGCTTTCTTTTAACGTGTATTCTCTACATATGTAGCAAAACACATCAGGATGATTTTCACAACTTCTTCTACTTGAACTAACTTTATTTCTATTCAACAACACAAATACAACAATCTGCAACACGGTACATTTTAAGTTAACTTTATAACAATTCTTTCCTAAACACAAATATCAAATATAAAAATATGCAGGAAGCAATCCTTAATATATAATAATACTCATACTTGACTATACGTGACTATAACACTCATACTTGAATGTATGAAATTGAAAAAAACTGTTAGATAATTGGATGTATCTACAAAAGTAGAGCGGATAAAGAAAAACTGATTTCATATTTAGATTTAGCGCCCTTAGCGCAAATATTACTAAAATCAGTTCTAAAATCCTAGGCACCAAAAAAATGTTTTTTCTTGTAGGCCTGTGTTATCCTTTGATACCATTTTTTTGGAAAAGTAACTTGTTACTCTTTCACAACAATTATATTCTTTTTGGAATCTTTAATATTCATTCTCTCTTCTTTGTCCATTTCTCTTTTACGTGTTTCTTCTTCTTTTCGTTTGCGCATTTCTAATTTTTCTTTTTGTATCTTTAATAAACGCTCTTCTTTCTTCTTTTCTCTCTCAATTATTGCTTTTTTTCAATTTTTTTAGCATCATATTCAGCTTGTGGTTTAAATTGTTTTTCGTTGATTGCACGCTTCACTTTTTCCATCTCAAATTCTTCATATATAGGTGATGTGATAGCTTAAATTGATCCTGTCTTATCTTTTCTTGTTTTATTTTTATCAATTTTTGGATAGTGTGTTTTTCCCAAATTTTATTAACGTTGATTTCTGGATTTTTACTGACATCAATTTTGAGACTATTTATTGTCATATTTACATTTTCTCCATTGTCATTAGGTATAAGATCAACTGACATATTATTGTTGACATATATACATATGACATATTATATACAGACCTGTTTGTATTGAGAAACTTTTTCGCTAACTGGAAACTAATCCCAAACATGAATAAAACTAAAGTGTCATGTTTCCACCTCAATAACAATCAAGCACGCCTGGAGGCCCAAGTATACTTCAATAACAACCCGTTACGTTACAATCCCTATCCAAAATACCTAGGAGTAACAATGGATCGAACACTTTCATATAGAAAACATCTGGAGAATATCGCAGCTAAAATAAACACCACAAATAATATAATACACAAACTTTGTGATATCACGTGGGGCGCAAACGCATATACCCTTTAAACGTCAACTCTTAGCTTGGTATACTCGGTTGCTGAATACTGCGCCCCAGTCTGGCTAAACAGCTGCCACGTAAAGATGATTGACACCAAACTAAACGAGACAATGAGAATAATCAATGGCGGTTTAAGAAGCACACCTCTAGCTTGGCTCCCCACCCTGAGTAATATTGCTCCTCCCGCTATCCACAGACAGGAAAGGCTAGTCAAGGAATACAATAAGATACTATCAAATTCCAACCTCCCAATACACAATGACTTACCTGTTGTCGACCTGCGGAGACTGACGTCTAGATCCCCCACTGTTAGCAGAACAATTCCTCGGAGAAAATTTCAACCTTAGTGCTAAATGGATGGAATTCTGAAGCATTTGGAACAATTCTATATTAGCAGAGGATTTTAGACCAATCAATCTATTGCCAATTGTTGACAAAATATTGGAAATAGTGGTGTGTAGACAGTTACGTAGATACTTTGAAAAGCAAAATTACATTTATGTGGGACAATCTTGATTTCGTGATAAACATTCATGCGAGTCTGCACTGCAACATCTTTGTACGAAATGGCGCCAAGATATTGGTGACGATAATGTTGTGATTGGTGCATTTGTGGACCTGAGACGTGCATTTTAGACTATAAACAGAGAAGATCTGATTGTGAAGCTACAATGTTACGGAGTGAAATCTTGCCTTATAAAATGGCTTAAACATTATTTGAGTGACCGCTTTCATCGAACAAAAGTAAATGGTGCTATATCAGGAATTCTGGAAAGTGATATTGATATCCCACAAGGGAGCGTATTAGGTCCCTTTTTGTTTCTTATCATCAATCATTATATCAATGATCTGTATAAGATTTTTAAAAAATTAGACTAAAATTTGTTTGCAGACGATACGCTCCTTTCAATAACGGGACAGAAATGTGACATATTTGGATATATTTGTATTATGCATAGACATATTTAAATATAAATGAATTACAGATTGTATGTAGTAGCCAAGTGCTAAATAAAGAATATTATTATTATTTCGGAACCGAGACAGGCGGCTCATGTCATCCACCCTACAGCACCATTACCACGAATGGAGCTTCCCCGCCACGAGTGGAAGTCACTAAATATAAGAATGTCCCACGGCATATGCCGTGACTCTTTCAACAAATGGGGACTGACTGGATCGCCACCTTGTAACTGTGGAGAAATCCGCCAAACCCTTAATAACATTGTAGCTAAGTGCCCTCTTACAGCATATGGTAGTATATACTCAGCATTTCCTTGTTGGAATGGATCAGTGGCCTCGATTTTTGAAATTTGATGTACTTATTGTGATGTGTCTTACCTGGTGTTGAACTTTATTTTATATATTTTTTATCTTTTTGTTTTTTTTTCATTTTTTTATATATTCTATATATTTTTAGCCTATTTTAAATTTTATATGTTTTTATAGTTTATTTTATAATTTTTAACGTTTTGTGTTTTACAATGCAATCTATTTATGTGCTATATTTTAATGTATATTATATATATCAAATCCATATGAGCCTTACGCTAAATAAATAAATTGTTACTGTCAAAAAATCCTGGGATGGTCTTGAAAAACCATCTAAGGGGTAATTTTTTTAGGGTACCCGAACTTCCGATAGCTATCCTGAAAAATATGTATCTCAGTAGTCTGGCAAATTATCATGAAACTTTTAACATCAGAGCAACGCTTTCAAGTTTTCGAAATTTATTATCAAAGTCAGGCTTCTATACGTCATATAACTCATAAAGCACTTCGTGAATTTTATGGTACACATAATCGCCTAACCGAGCAATATATTCACCGAATTCTCGACAAGTTTCGAACGCATTTCACATTGCTCGATATTAAATCAAAAACTAGATAAAAACTGTGCATTCCGAAGAAAATATAGTCGCTATCGTGTTGATGAAGATCCAAATTTATCAATTCGTCGGCGTTCGCAAGCAGTTGGGCTTTGTTATTCGAATACGTGGAAAATTTTGCGTAAATGTCTTGGTCTGGCGTCTTACAAACTCCAGCTTCTCCAAGAACTCAAGCCGCAAGATCATCGTTTGCGTCGTTCATTCGGTGATTGGGCTCAAAATCAATTACAATTTGACCTATACTTTAACCGCAAAATTTTGTTCAGTGACGAACCCTATGTTTGTCTAAATGGTTACGTTAATAAACAAAATTGCCCCATTTGGAAGGGAAAATAAACCGCAAATGATCCAACAATTATCGTTGTATCCAGAAAAATGCGCCGTATGGTGCAGATTGTACGCTGGTCGTATCATTGAGCCGTATTTCCTTATAAATTAAGCTGGAAAACACGTTGCCGTTAATGAGGATCATTACAAAGCAATAATCAATGATTATTTAATTCTGAATTTGAATGATATTGATCTGAAGGAGATGTGATTTTAACAGGACGGCTCCATATGTCATACAGCCAACGCAACAATCGATTTATTGAGGGAACAGTTCGGTGAGAAAATTATTTCGAGGAACGGGCCTGTTAATTGGCCACCAAGGTTATGTGGTTTAACGCCTTTAGATTACTTTCTTATGGATTATGTTAAATCGTTGGACCATACCGATCAACCCACATCTATTGGCGCCTTGAAAGCCAACGTAACTCGGACAATTGAGTTTTTGAACAAAAATAATTATCGATTTTTTTGCTTTATTTTAAAACTTTATTATAAATAATATTTATAACCATTATTTAATATTATACTTTATTATAAATGAATTAAAGTTTATAAAATTTAAAATAAAATCACGTGACTACGAAAGCGCCACGATTGGCTGTGACGTCAATATGTTAAAGTGTTTTCAAGTAAGTAGTATCCACGGCTTTTACTTGTATATATGCTGTCAAAATTATTGTAGTTTAGTGCAAAAAAAATGTTGGTTACTAATTTAATTCAGTAATGTGTAACAAAAGGGTTCATGAACGTCATTTCTGATATTATACCTGCAGTGGATATTTTTATGGTCACAGATTTTTTCAGAAATGACGTTCGGTTCAATTCAGCTGAAGTTCGAGGTGCTAAAGCATCAATTTCAGTTAATAAGATCAAATAAAAAACACAATATTTCTATTAAATATAATTAAATTATTTGTACGGTGTCACGCGAAAGTTACTGTAACAAGGCTACAGGTTATGTTCAATTTATCGGCAAAAATTGTATTTGCACGGTGAAAGGACGTGTATGGCCAGAACATAAAGTTCTGAGTAAAGCTTATATAGTTACTTTAATTATTAATGAAAAACTAAGAAAAGTTCTAGGCACTTAATGTTTACGAACCATTGATTTCGCCGTTTAACATCTTGTGGTATATTTAAAAACATTTTTTCGGGAGTTGTTTTTGTAGTATTCGTACAAAATAGTACGAAACAGGCCCGATAACTAATTTTGACATTGATTGAAGATTTGGCATTTTCAATAAATGTATCAATACACTGATATGGTGATAATAACAAGAATAAGTTGATTAAAAACTAAAATATTCGTATCAGCTATGTGTAATGTTGAGGGGAAATAACCATTGTGATGTCCACGCGCTCGGCTTTTTTCGGGAAATGTCGGCACGTCATCGGTACTAGGTTTGAAAATTAATTTTCAATTTGATATAACTCTTTAATTATAAAGAAAAAAATAAAATAAAAATAGTTTTATTATAAAACGTATATGTGATGTTTCCATTTATGACAATTGTTTTTTCGAAGCCCCCATTGTTTTCAAACATTAATTCCATTGAATGTTATTTCACATAACATAAATAGTTTAAAGGCATCTAATTGGTTGTTGTTTTATTTGAATTTAAAGTTCAGACGCACTAAAATGACCACCCTATACATCGATAGCAAAGGAAAGCATTACGGTTTTAAGACATTGTTCTATATTTAGTGGAATGAAACCATTACTGTCAACCTATGTAGTGGTTGACAGTAATAAGTTTCAATTCAATGGATAACAATTGTTTAGATTGTTTCCCTAATCGATACAAAATGCTCTTGCGCGTATTGTTCCATTTATTTTCATTGGGATTATTAATTTAAAATTATTAATTAGCACAAATGTATTTCATTTTATACATTAAACTTCTAAAAACATAATGAATAATAACTTTATCCAAGCCATCAAAAGCACAATTCAACCAATTTCATTTGGAAGTAGTGTAATTAAGCAAAAAGCCACTTCAAAAGGTAGGGCCAGCATCGCAAAATTGACCATTTAGGTACTCTCTATGGACCGAATTTCTCATGCTTGATCAATCAACAGAAATATTTTAATCAATAATAATTTTAGTTAGGATCCATTTCTAATAACATTGGCCTCTTGTTGAATTTTTTGTAAAAGTTTGATATCCTTTAAACTTGCTAAAATGCTACTCTTGCTAAAATAATTAAAAATGTATTTATATATTTATGTATATTTATATAAAGTTAATCCCCCCCCCCCCCCTTCAATTAAATTTTTCAAAAAATTGATTTTTTATTAACTGAATTTTTTTTAACCTTTTAGAATTGGGGCAGTTTTTTTTTCTTAAAAAAAAACGTTTTTCCTTGAAATTTCGCACTCTTTCCTATTCGCGTTTCGTTTTACTTTAAACACGTTTGTATCGAATCATGATTTTTCAAAACGGCACGTAGTATAATTCCAACAATGTTCATTCTTTTCGTGCGAATTTGTAACAATATCTTAAAAATAACATTTTGAAGTAAAATACTTACGAAATTTTCAATAAGCTATTTTAAACATTATTTATTAACAAATAATAGCCCATTTTTGTCGAAGATTTTACGTTTTTTATTTAGATACTCGTTAATCGCACAAAAATCAATATTTTTAAAATGTTGTACGTATTTCACTAGCTATAAACATATAAATTAACTGATTTTTTTTCCGATTCAAATTTGCACCAGTTACACTGCATACCGCGCCTTTATTTTGTCATTTCTTGAGCGAATGGCTCCAATTTTGCAATTTTTGATTACAAGTTATGGTATTATACTTAAATGTATGCCTAATAACTTTCTTAAATATTATTTTCTTATTACCTTTTCTCCATGCAAAAAAAAATGTCAAAAAACCCTTTTTACCTTATTACAGTGTTATTACTTCTTAATGAGTTTATTTAGTATTTTTAGTTTTTTCATCCCTCTGTGCAACTCCCTTCTGATTACTGAACCGTATACAGATATGGTATACGATGAATATATTTTTAGTTTGATTAAAATTTGTATACTGGGTATTGCAGTGTTTTAAACTCACCAGTATATTAAAAATGCCCGATAAATTTACAGATTTAAAATATTATCATTAAAAATAGCACCGTACACATTAAAAATGTCAAATCTAATTAGTTATCGGGCCTGTTTCGTACCATTTTGTACGAATACTACAAGAACAACCCCGGAAAATATTTTTAAACGTGCTACAAGATGTTAAACGTCGAAATCAATGGTTCGGAAACATTAAGTGTTAGAACTTTTCTTAGTTTTTCGTTAATAATTAAGGTAACTATATAAGCTTTACTCAGAATATTATGTTCTGGTCATACACGTCCTTTCACCGTGCAAATACAATTTTTGCGGATAAATTGAACATAACCTATAGCCTTGTACACAATAACTTTCGCGTGACACCCTACAAATAATTGAATTATATTTAATAGAAATGTTGTATTTCTTATTTGATCTTATTAACTCGAATTGATGCTTTAGCACTTCGAACTTCAGCTGAATTGAACCGAACGTCATTTCTGAGAAAATCTGTGGCCAAAAAAATATCCATAGCAGGTATATTATTAGAAATGGCATCTATAAACCCTTTGTTACATATTACTGAATTAAATTCGTAAGTAACATTATTTTTTTTGCATTAAACTTCAATAACTTTGACAGCATATACACAAGTAAAAGCCGTGGACTGTACTTACGTGAAAACACACTAACATAATGACATCACAAACATGACAGCCAATCGTGACACTTCGTAGTCACGTGATTTTATTTTAAATTTTATAAATTTTAATTAATTTATAATAAATAATAATATTAAGTAATAGTTACAAATATTATTTACAATAAAGTTTTAAAATAAAGCAAAAAAATGTTACCTAATTGAGAATTATATTATGATATATTATAATTATTATAATATAATTTACCAACATATTAGAAAGGAAATCAACATCTAAACTTCTGGAACCTTTCCAAAGTATTTTTAGTATAATCAAGTCTAACTTAAATCAAACAATAAACTTCAATGAAAACTACATAACTAAATATTATATTACATTAAAATAATAGGCTATTTCACCAAGTTAACATTTTATTAGACGGGCTTGTCTGAAACCGTACAAAAAAAAACTTAGGCCGAGCTTTATTTTGTATTATATTTACTTATTTTAAACCATATATAAAAGGCTTAAACTTAAGCTTAATTTACGAATACTTACCTCAAGATGTTCTGTTTTGTACTCCAGTAGAATTAAAATAGGTTTTCTAAAGAAAATCGCTGAATACAAGCTGAAACTATCCAGGTGAAAGGTTTTGTTCCAAAAATTTATTTGCATCATTTATCACCCTGAACCAAAACTAAAATAACCCATCTTGTGCGCTGGATGAAGGCATGATGAATGATTACGTTACTCACATGACGTGAAAGGAATTTGAAACAAAATTTACTCGAATGTATCGTTCCAGTTTAATTAGGCAAATCGCCGTAGCAAAAGAAGCTTCAGCACTGAAAAGTTAGCTATTTTGAGCGTCGTCATTAGACCCACCTTATTCATGATCAACTCGCATAAATGTGTTCGTCAAGGATAGTTTTTGTTAGTGCCTGGGCCGTTTAAATTTAGCAGCCTTTTAAATTTATAACTATATATTTTGATTTACTATGTGATCAACATTATTTTAAAATATTTTTAGACCAAACCCAAATCGTTCAAATTTTATCAAATTTCAACGTACGTCTTTTATCAAATTTCAAAGTCTCTACGTCTCTTATATCAATATTTTTTAAATTATGTTAAACAAATTCACAAGATACGTTTTAAATGCGGTAAATAAAAATACAATAATCAATTCAAGTAAAAATATACTAGAAATCCCGAAAATGAAGAAGAAACAAGATTGGATGAATGAGGAAATATTGACATTGATGGAAAAACGAAAAAAAGTTGAACGAAAGATACAACTTTAATATACTTAAAAAAGTTAAAGAAATAATAGGAATTACGAGATGAAGACCAAACAATGCCGTACCAGAGAATAACGATGGGGAAGTGATATTAGGCACCGAAAAGAAGATACAAAATTCAACAGAATATATACAACAACTTTTTGAAGACCACAAACAAGAGCCACAGGAATAAAGAATAATAGACGAAGAAGACATATAATAAAATAGGTAAAATATGCCATTGAAGGTATGAAAAGTAGAAAAACACTTGGACCAGATGTAATACCAATAGAATTAGTGAAATTATTGGAAGAAGACCATTTACAAATAATAACATCCGCAAGAAATCAAACGTAAAAAAATGTGAAGAACACCTAATCACCTCTTCAATGAGAAACTTACTTAAAACCTTCCTAAAAATATATATATATATATATATATATATATATATATATATATATATATATATATATATATATATATATATATATATATATATATATATATATATAATGCAAGAGTGTTGGCTGTTTCAATTTTTTTTGTGATCTCCCTATAAGGTTGTAGCAGTCCATTCAAACCATATGAAAACTTTAGGGTTCTTTCTAGTGAAGGGCCTTCACCATAGACCAAATCTTACACCTGTTGTGTATACCCGCATTAGTTCGGGATGTAGTAATCATCTTAGTAGTCATTGCCTCGTCGGGGATCTTATCGTCTGTATTGCCTCCGACATCCGATGTATTTTCCAGAATTTCAAGCAGTTCTGATTCTGATAGTTTATTGTCGTGAGAAGGTATAACTTCTTCAACGTCACTTGATTGCAACTCATCGAAACCATCGCCATGAATTTGATGTACGATTCTTGCAATGTTTTCAATTTATTTTACTTTGTCAGGAACTGCTGGCGTATCGGCCACAACATCTGGCCATAACTTTCTCCAACAGGAATTAAATGTTGATGAACATAACTCATCAATAGCTTCTTTGGTAAATGTTATGCAATGGGCGATATTAAAAGCTTTCCAACTCTCAGTAACAGTGAGAACAGGATTTTGTTCCGTGCTATTCAACACATAAGTGAAAGTTATCTTGACATAATATCTTTTAAACGCTACTATTAATCCCTGATCTAATGGTTGTATCAGTGATGTAGTGTTAGGAAGTAGGAAGCAAACTTCTATGTTTGAATCAGCAAACTTTAGTGATTTACAATGACCAGGAGTATTATCAGTAAGAAATAAAGCTTTAAATAGCAACGATTTTGAGGCCAAATATTGCCTAACACTGGATACGTTGCAGTCAACGAATCTTTTTTTATTTAATCTCTAAAAGACCGGCAGATCATTTTTGTTTATATTTTTTAGAGCACGTGGGTTAAGAGATTTGTATACGAGCAGTGGTTTTATCATATGGTTACCTGAAGCATCAGAGCAAAAGAAAAGAGTAACCCTATCCTTTGCAGATTTAATTCCTGGTGCGGATCTTTCGGTTTGGTTTGGTTTGAGGATGCCTGCTCGAACATTTGTGTCTCAAATGTTCGATCAGGCATCCTCTTCTAAAATAAACCTGTCTCATCGACGCTAAATACCTGATATGGTTAATAACCCTTACTTTTAATAAATTGTTAGAATTCAGAAGGATACCGATTAGCCGCCTTGTGCTCTACAGAAGCCTACTCCTCAGTAAATGGTACGTTGTGCAGCAAAAAACGCTTTTTAAAATTTTCAAACCAATTATTACTGGCTTGGAAGCTTAGAGTTTCCTCATCTGACTTTAGATTCTCGAAAAGACGCATTGCTTTTTCTTGAATAATTCGGCTACTAAGAGAGACTCTTCTTTTTGTTTGATCTTCGATACAAATTCGGAGCGCTCTTTTCCATGTTTTCCATCGTTAGAGGTCGTGAGAATATAACATATGAAGTTTATGGGACATTCTGCAGCCCATAATTTTAAATCTTTCAAGTATCGTTTCAATCAATTCTTCATAATTGTCAGCTCTGTTATTTCCAAGAAAACCATTAACAAATGATTTAAGACTATCCCAGGCTTGTTTTTCATGAGCATTGAGGAATTCTGTGAAATCATCACTGCTCATTATTTGTTTTATTTGTGGTCCGACGAAAACACCCGCTTTAACATTAGCTTCAGATAATCGGGAAAAAAAATCCCCTTTAAATCTTCAAAAGCCTCAGAATTTGGATTCAGAGCTTTCACAAATTGCTTCATTAGGCCTAATTTTATATGTAACAGCGGCATCGATATATTTTTAGGCTCTACAATTGGTTTCAACTTCACATTATGTTTTCCTATCTGAAATTCGACTCGATCAGACCATACATGCCGTTGGTCATGTACTGAATCTGCTCTGCTATCCCATAAGCAAAGGTGACAAGGATATTTAGTATACCCGCCTTGCATTCACATCAGAAAACCAACCATCTTAAAATCGACTATTACTGGTCCATGGTATTCTGTATGTTTTAACTTTTCCAGTACCATTTTCACACTAACGTAACTTTCCTTAAGCATTACAGAATGTGCTACGGGGAGACTATAAAATAGGTTTCCTTTGTGAAGAAGAACTGCTTTTAAGCTTTTTGAAGAGCTATCGATGAAAAGCCTCCAGTCTGAAGGTATGCATGGTATTCCGATTTCCTCGAACATATCAATCACGCTATTACGTAACAAAGTCCAGCTTCTTTGGTGAAAAAACATGAAAACATTTTTATGGCACTCTCTTTGATCAGTTATTTTCACATCATCTCCAAGCAAATTCCTCTGTTTCAATCGAGAAGCTAAAATATGTGCGTTTTTCTGGGGTAGGTTTAGGTCTCGTTCTAAATCATTGAATTATGTTGAGCTGATAAAATGTGGACCAAAACTCTGTGACTTTATCATGAATTCACTACCATCGGTAAGCGGTGTACTGGATTCTGTTGAACTTTGCGACGATTGAATTTCGAAGTTATCTAATTCTAAAGAAGGCATATTTATTGGACCTCAAATAAGGAAACTTCTAGATGATTTCCATTTTCAAGGAAAATAAAATTAAATGACAAGGAATTGGCAGCTTAGGGCAACAAGAAATATAAAAACTATGAAAACCTCCTATATGAACTCTTGAATTGAAAGCTTATGAAATACTAAGATGTCACACGTCCTTAAAATGCATTTTTTACACTCCCATTTGGATTTTTTCTCAAAAATTTACCTGCAGCACGCGACGAACAAGGAGAGAGGTTTCACCAGGACATCAGGACGATGGAAGCAAGATACCAGGGATGCTGGAATCCATCTATGTTGGGCCAGTATTGCTGGTTTTTAAAAAGAGATGATGCTGCAGAACACAAGAGGAACAATCCTCAAATCCTCAGTAATGTCTTTACATCGATTTAACACGTTTTACGTGTTTCTATTAAAAATTAGATTGTAAAAATATGTTTTCTCATTTTTTCCCCACCACCAACTCCCTGTAACAAAAAAAATGGTACGTGTTACATTAATTATCTTATTATTTTCGGATTTAGAGCTACAAAATTTCATATACAACTATTTTCATCAATGTTACCTCAAAATAGTTTTATATTTGTTGATCTGTGTAATATAAGTTATGTCGATAACACAGACCTATTGACAGAAAATATCGTTGACCCACAAAGAATAACGGAAAGGATAAGAGAAATCAGCAAACTTTGCGGACTGAATATGAACCTAAAAAGAAACAAAATAATGTGTTTCACGAAATCACCCAATTACAAAACACAGTTAATAATAAATAATAGTAATATTGAGCGAGTGGATAGATACAAGTATTTAGAAACTTGTGTTGATTAAATTTTATAATTAAATTAAATAAAAATATGGAAAAAAGAAACAGCTCGCAACACAATCTACAAGATGAAATCTTTCTTTTACTGAAGCAAAATAGAAAATGGATAGATATAGAAGCTTCCACCCTTAGTAAATACATGATTAAAAGACTCGAAGTATTTGATATGTGGTCATTCAGAAGAATACTACGAATATCTTGGGCAGAGAAAGTCACAAATAAAGGGGTTCTATGTAGAATATCCACTGAAATAGGTCTAATAACGACGAGGAAGACACGTGAGTTGGAATACTTCACTCATTCAATGAGAGGGCAACGTTAGGAACTAGTGAGATTGATTGTACAGGAAAACACAGAGGGGAGAAGAAGTGTGGGAAGATAAAAAACGTCGTGGCTGCAAAATTTGAGAGAATGGTTCAATTGTACATGGTACCAGTTATTTAAAGTAAATATGGACAGGGTGAATGTAGTCATGATGGTCATCAATCTTCGTTTAAAGACGACATGATAAGAAGAAGAAGAAGTTACGTTTCTTGAAATAATTGTTAAAATATAGATAAATTTATATAACAAAATGAAAGTTCATATGCCCATAAGAAAAGTGTAATATTCTGGTACGCTGGCTGTTGCGCTTCCAATGCAATGCAATGAACGGCAAGAAGTGGAAGCAAGTTCTAAGAAAAATAGAAGCCAAGCACCTACAAGGCCTGTAGAGCTGAAATATGGTTATAAATTTGCGAAACCAAGCTGATCAGTTGAAATGTTTCCAAATCCGTAAGCAAAAAAAAATCTTCAGCAGCACTATTTTCTTCTACGCTCTCCCACTTTAAAAACCCACGAGCAGCCACTGTCTTATACAATTATCCACTTATACACAATATTCATGCTTTTCGCGAGTACTTAGCTTCTGGTAGGTCCCTTTTCAATCCCCAGATGTAATCGGCTAACATCCCAGGACTACATTTCCCTTGACATCGCATCTCTATAAGAGAAATCTCTCGCCGTGTTCGTCACTCACAGTACTCAGGTTTTCAGGGAAAAAATCCAAACATGAGTCCAGGATATGTATTTTCAAGAACATATTAAATTGATCAAAAGTTCATTAATTAAATCTTTATAATTTTCTGCGTTGTGGTTACACAAAAAAAAATTGCTATCATTTATTAGTTTCCCTATTTGAGACCCTACAAACGTCCCCTCTTTAATTGTCTCTAAGTTATCATCTTGAATAGCGGCAGCTTCTTGAGTTTCTAATAGATTTGGAGATGTTGGCACAGACAATTCGACACTATGTAGGATTGTTCTTTTTGCAGACGACAGGTCTGGATACTTTATGGTGTGTTATGACTAAGTTGTGGTACCCTTTATAGCAGTTAAAAACATAACAATCACTTACGTGATCTATTGGTTCGGTCCAAATTATTAGCACAGCAAAGGGCATATATATAAATCCATTAGACCAACCCAACACCAGTCTCACACGTGTTACACAGCAGATATTTCGGGTCCAGGATCCAGGATTGATGGCGCACAGGAAAACCAAAGTAAGCTAAATAATGTCTGGTTACGAATGGTGTGAAATTTCGACACTGAGAGGAAAGAGTTAATTTTCCACACGCATAACAAAAACTATCCGGGTGATTTAAACACTTTCGTGGCATATTTACAGTCTTAACGAATATCAATAAATTTGAATTTGTCGACTGTGATTGCTATTTAACTTCAGAAATAACGTGATTCAAACATAAACACGTATATGAGGTGAAAATGAATACGTAGCTGTCACAAAAAAAACTGAGGGGACTGATAGTAGATAAGTAGAATAAAATACCATTACAAAATTCGTATGACAAAAACAGTGTTTATCAGTGTTATTATCCGCCACAACTGGTATTATTTGCGGCATCTCCATAACATTCCAAACATTTTTCGAACAGCTCTGGTACTGAATACAATTAGTTCTTAAATTTACTCTGATAAAGGCAAAAAAAGATTTACCGTCAAAAATTGCTATTTGCTGGTTTAAAATATCCAGTTGAAATGTCTCGTTTCAAAAATATATTTCCATAATTTATCATCCAGGTCCAATACGAAAATAGTCCATTTTGTGTGTTGAATGAAAGCAAGACGAATGATCATGTTACTCACCCGACATGAAAGCAGTTTAGCCAGTTTGGCTCGAATATAAAGTTTTAGTTTAATTAGGCAAAACCCCAGAGCAAAACTAGAGCTGAGCATTGAAAAGTTGGCCATTTGGGAACCGGCTTTGCACTGAATTTTCTATTCATATTCAGTCAGCTCAAATGTTTTAGTCGGGGATAATTTTCGCCAGGAATCTTGGTCTTAGTTTATATTTTTTTTTTCAATTTTTTTCGGTCTCTTCACTCATATTTCATTTTAATCAGATTTATCAAGTTCATACATTCACATTATATACTACGTAACATAGAAATCCGAAAACCCCGTAAAAATTATTTAATTTTAATAACATTTATGCATACAGCTTTGTGGTTCTTTTCTATGTCGTCCTATCTCTGGTCATAGTCTTCCAGTCCTTAATCCCCTTCTACCTCAGGTTCTCTCCATCGCTTCCTTGGTCTTCCTTGCCTTCTTTCACCTTGTGGACTTCCCTATGAAATATTCCTCACTATTCTCTCTGTGTCCCAGCCTCTGCAGTTTTCTCGATTTTACTATCGAGTTTATTCTTTGATCCTTGAAAATATCATAAATTTCTTCATTTGTTTTTCTCATATACTTCTCATATCCTTCTGATTATTCTACATTCTCATCTTAACAGTTTCTCTTCTTCTTTCCTGTTGACCCATGTCTTATATCCATGCAATGTAGTTGGTCTCAATACTGTATTATACAATCTTAAGTTGGTATTCAAGGCTCTTGCATAGCTGTTAGTTTTGATCAATCTTAGGTCTATTAGTTAGTCTAATCTTAGTCTAATATTAGGTCCTCTTCTTTACACTTGTTTGTTATCCTTACTTCTAAGTAGACAAATTCTTCCACGGTTTCAAGAGCCCTTCTTCCTAGTTGTGTATCCACTTTCGAGACCTTTTCTTATGAACTTTCTACTCTCATTAGTTTGCTTTTCTTTTGATTAATTTTTATACCAAACTTGTATGCTGCCTCCACTAGCCTTTTTGTCACTTCTATCAATTCTTTCTCACTTCTCGTAATTATTCTTATATCGTCCGCATAACCCACTATTTGATGGTCGATAGTGATCGATAATGGATCCCCTTGCTTTAGGTCTGCTTTGATCAGAAAATCTTCTGTCGTTCCTCTTTTTAAACCTACATTGGCTGTTGTTATCTCCACTGTCATGCTCACTAATCTCACTATTTTAGAGGGTACTTTAAATGCTTCCATTTTATTTTTTTTCATTCTGGATCTATTTACTGAATCATAGGCCTTACTAAAATCTTTATACAGTATCATTGTTGGAACTCTATATTCGTAACACGCTGTTTCATGACAAAAACCTGGTCGGTTGTTCCTCTGACCTTAAAACCTGCCTGGTATTCCTCTATCTTTGGATCAATTATTCCTTCGAACCTCTTTTTGATTAATATCGCTTCTGTTTTATAACAAGTATCTAACAAAGAAACGCCTCTATAATTATTATAATCTGTTTGGTCTCCGTTTTTTTAGATTAGAATAGGTACAATAGTGGCATTGTCCCAACTTGCCATTGGTGGTATTTTTTCTTCTCTCCATATTATAATGATCAGTTTAAACAGTTTTTGTTTTAGCTCATCTGCTACAAATTTTATGTTTTCTGCCGGTATTCTATTCCTCCCGGAACTCCATATATAAACCATTTTTAAGCTGCTTTATAATCCCTTCTACTTTTTCTTTTGTAGGTTATGCTATTTGAGCGTTTTCCTCTGTATCTATTACCAGTTGTATATATATATATATATATATATATATATATATATATATATATATATATATATATATATATATATATATATACTATGGCAAAAACAAAATTTAAATAAATTCTCAACCTTCAATCAATTTGGAATATATTTTTTTACGAGGATTTTTGTAATTTTCTGCATGGGCTGTAGGTCAAATTTGTAGGTGCAGTAAATATCTAATTTTTGCAGAGTGTATTCTTAAACGTTGTTTTCAATTGTTTACCATACCTCGTGTGCGAAGAAATGCAAACTTTCGCCAACTTACCGAGTTTGATAGAGGACGGATAGTTGGACTTGGAGAGGCTGATCTATCTTTTCGGAAAATTACTCACAGAGTGAAAATCTAGATGAAAATCTAGATGCTGTGTTAAGAAGTTGTCGGGCATGGCTTCAGGAAAGCCATACACATCGAGCCAGGAATACAGGGCCACGCCAAAGAATAGAATTCAAAGATCGCTGCCTGACGTTGTTGGCTTTAAGAGGCCCCTTCTCTGCCACTAGGGCAATTGCAAATCAAGGGTTTGCAGAACACGGAAGACGCATAGGAAAGCAGAGTGTTTATCGAAGGATAAGACGTTTTGCAAATATTTGGAGGTTTTTTCATATCGTCCGCCTTGAGCGCTATTTCTAACTCCATAGCATCAACGCAATCAACTTGAGTAGTGTAGAGAATGCCTATTGTGGGACGGGACCACGAATAGAACTCGATAGTGTTTAGTGACGAGTCTCGATTTTATTTAGACATACATGATGACCCAGAACGAGTGAGAAGACGACATGGTGAACGACGAGATACACAGTTTTTTTTTTGAACGGCACATTCATCACACTGTTTGGATTGGCATTGGTGTAGGGTGTCATTGCTTATAACTCTAGGTTATCTCTAGTGTTCATCAGAGGAAACATGACCGCACTTCGTTACGTCCAAGAAATTTAGGATCCTCATCTTATGCCATATCTAAGGACACTCCCAAACCCAATTTTTTAACAAGATCATGCCCGGTTACACCTAGCAAGAATCAGATTGGACCACTTCGACCATGTTCAGATTAATGTACTGTCTTAAGCCCAATCGAGCATGTATGGGACGAGAAGAAGGTTACTAAAGTAGAAGAAGGTAGAAGGTTAGTAAATTTACAACAACCCCCTCAACTTTGGCGGCACTTCGACATGATGTAGAAGTACTTACTTGTAGACGTATTAGTATACTTGGAATGAGGAGGTACCCCAAGGGAATTTTAATCACCTTATCAGATCAATGCCCAAATGCATTAATGAATGTACAACAAACCGTGGCGCATCAACGCATTATTAAAGGTAACATGGGTTAAAGTTTATCAGTTTGGACTGTAATTTTAATAATTTGGTTACTATGACTTTATAATTATTTATGTAAATTATTATTGACATTAACTTATTTTTTACTGGGTGTTCAGATTTCTATGTCATGTTACTACTTCATAACTATACTTAGTTAAGTTTCAAAAGCATGCTATATATCCATATATAAAACCACACATATAACCATAAATAAAACCAACCCTAACAGAAGAGCTCGATAAACAACCAGCATAGAACTGGCAAGAAATGAAACAAAAATATATTAAAACAGCCCTAAAGTTGGCCCCTTTACAAAAACGTAGAAAACATCTGTGGTGGGATAAAGTTTGCGAGCAAGCAGTATTAAGCCTAAATAAAGCATTCAAAGAGTAGAACAGTCAAAAAACATAAATAAACTATAACATCTTTTTGGAAGTAAGAAAAGAAATTAACTAATTAAATTAACTTAAAAATAATTAACAATCTAATAGAAAATATGAAAACAATCAACTTAATGAAATAGAAAAGGATTTCCAAAAAAATAACACCCGAAATTTCTACAAAACATTTAAACCTAAATTAATAGTGAATATCAAGCAGTTTTTCGACCGGGCAGATCCTGCCCTGAACAGATCCTGAATCTGTATTCCAAATCTTGAAAGGCAATTATTAAAGCCACACTCACTAACACAAGGTCAAAAGTTAAATTCATGGGTGACATCTCAGAGCCATTCGAAATTAAAACTGAAGTGAGACAATGGGATGGACTCTCGCCACTCTTATTTAACTGTATTCTAGAAAAAGTAATACAGTAGTGCCATGAAAAAAAGTCGACTCTGAATGTTGCCCATCAGCCCATTAAACTGGGGAGAACGAATATCAAAATTGATTGTCTGGCGTTTGCTGATGATCTAGCAATTTTGAGTACAAGATATATTAACGGCACAAAAACAGATTGAAATTCTAAAAGAAAAAGCAAAAAAAAGTAGCAGACCAAATTTTCTTTAAAAAGACACAATACATGACCTGTAATTGACTAAGAACACCATTTTTAAAAACAAAATATGGTAACATCAGACGAGTCTCTCAATTCAAATATTTGGGTGAAATACTCATAGAAAGTGGGTTGGAAAAGCACCCAATAAGGGTAGATGTCAAAAAATGAAAACTGCATTAAGACTTACACAAAATATTTACAAGAAAAATGCATATCTAAAAACACAAAACTGAGACATTACAGCAGAGTTATTAAGAATGTTTATATGGGGCAGAAACGCTTATTTTGAATAGAAAGGGAGACATCGAGGAGATTGAAAAGAAGGAAAGAAAAATCTTAGGCCCCAAACAAATAAATAACACAACATTCCGACTTCGAGAAAACCAAGACATCAAACAATACACTAATATACATAGCGATATGCGAAAAAGGAGACTTAAGTTTTACGGACACATAAAACGGATGAATCCGAGTAGGCTAACTAGATAAATAGTCGAATTTTATGAAAATAGGAGTAGAGCTAAAGAAAACAATTAAATGGATTGCTGCAATTAAAGAGGACCTAAGATCAGCAAATATTACACAAAGTGAAATTTAGGATAGAGACTCTTTCAGACACAAGGTTAAAGTTTGGGAGGTTGGCCAGAGAGTAAAATGTAGGAAGACCGGAACAACTTGATCAGACGAAAGGAAAAAAGCTCATAGTGAAAGAATGAAATCAGTATGGGCGCAAAGGAAGGCTAACAACAACAAACCCCTCTAACTGTACTTCACGTGGTCCACTAGGGCTAGTACGTGAATATATATGTATATATATATATATATATATATATATATATATATATATATATATATATATATATATATATATATATATATATATATATATATATATATATACCAGGTGTTCCATTAAGGATGGATCGCGGCCGTATCTTGAAAACTATTTATCCCACAGCTTTGGGGAAAAAAAATTGTACTAAAAATGATCATGAGAAATTCACCAAAAATATTTTTAAGCTTCTAAAACGACCGCAAGAGGGCGTGACGAGCTAAACATTTTTAAAAATCATTTTTTTTGTGTATTTTCAAATGTTAACCGAGTAAGAAAAATTCTCAGTTATAATCAGCAAACTGTCTCCTACAACTTTGTTTTATGACATTTTGTCGTAACTTCACGAATAAAGAAGTGGGGGGGGGGGGAGTTTTACCTATTTAGATAAAAAGTCTTCTAATGTCCGTTTGCCTTAACCGATTTTCCTCAATTTGGATTCATTTAAAAGGCAATTGCTGGGACAATCAGATAATCTGGGAGATAAATTATTTAGTTTATAAATGAAACCGCGAGGTGGCGTTACATTCAACAATAGTTTTTTTGAAGTTTTGTTCAGTTTTTTCAAATGGAATGGTACAGCTTTTGCTACTTGGCAAGAAAGGTAATTTAAAGAGGAATCGTCCAGTGAAAACCCGAAATCGATATCTCTGACATGTCAAGAGATATTTCGATTTTTCTGAAAAAAACAGTTATTATTTCACTACTACCTGCATTAAGTTAAAAAAATATTAACCTAATGTTTGCCTCCCTTCACACTTTACCCAGGCTTAGGACTGGTCCAAATTCTTCGTGCCATATTAATTTGGGGCGTGTTTAAAGGCCAACGGGCCAACAACGAAGATAATAATAATAACAACAGTCAAATAAAATTAACAGCACAACAGTCTAATAATTAACAGAATCTGAACTTTAACGCCTTTCTAAATGTTCAAAATGCCTTCCATCCTTAGAAATGCAAAGATTTATTTTTCGACGAGTACTAAAAACGGCAGCTTCAATTTCCGCTCTTGAAATGCTGGTTATTGAATTTTGAATTCTTTCAATCATGTTTTCTCGTGTGGTAGGATGAGTTTGAAAAACAAGGTCTTTTAGTCTTCCTCACAAGTAAAAATCGAGGACTGTCAAATCCGGTGAGCGCGCCGGCCACGAAAATAAACTACCCCTTCCTATCCAACGATTTGGAAACGAAGCATCCAAGAAGTTTCGAACCACCTGCGAGAAGTGGGCAGGGTCATGCTGGTACCACATTTGTCTTCTTGTTTCCAACGAAACATCTTCCATTAGTTCTGGCAGTCCATTTTGTCAAAAATTTAAATATGTTTCACTATTCAAATGTCCATTAAAAATAAAGGGACCAATAATTTTGTCTCCCAAAACACCACACCATACGTTCACACTCCATCTATTTTGGTGGTTGATTTCTAACATCCAGTGTGGATTAACAACTGCCCAGTAGTGCATATTATGTAAGTTAACGCCTCCATCACTGCTAAAAGTAGCTTCATCAGTCCATAGTATGCGTTTTAAGAATTGTTTATTTCCACTACACATATTTTTTAACCAGTGACAATAGTCTAACCGTCTGTCAAAATCGTTATCCAAAAGGGCTTGGTGTAAGACAACATGATAGGGGTGCAGCTTGTTATCTCTTAAGATTCGATGACCGGATGTCTTGCTAACACCTAATTCTTCAGATATTTGTCTGATACTTAACGTAACGTAACCTGGTGTGGATTGGATCTGGATGCACAATTCCTGTTTCTCGTAAGCGTCTTGCTAGACGTGTAAACACCTTCGAAAAATGCCTTCTTTCGGGATATTGACTTGCATATTGCCGCTCTGCAATACATGCATTTTCAAAACATTGGAAATACACCGCCAACATGTCATAGGCCTCGTTATTCGTAAAAGGCATTGTTAGATATTATTATAATAATTATTAATAATCAATAAATGCAATGTTGAAAATGTAATGCATTTCAAAACTGACAAGTTAATTTGACTGTTTTTGTTTGTTTCCATGGTTCCCTTCTTACACTTTTTGTGTAATGTATGTAAGGATTGCATGCGTTTATTTAGAAACCCGAAAACGCATAATTTCATTCATCCATTCATTTAGTTTAAAAGAAAGATTAGGTATATTTATTAATGACTGATTTCAATATTCTGTCAAGTAGTATTTAAGCATCACAAAAGAGAAAATGCAACAATTGGGGAAAGGCATTTTTTCCGCTTATGTAATTAAATTAGAAAATATTATCAAGGTCAGGATTAGAACATTTATGATGATTGATACTGAATAGATAATTTTATTTTTTAATTAAAATTGTTGCGGTTGCGATTGCGACCTAAATATTAAGGCCAATTTTTAACTTAATATTACGGTAAAAATTAAAATTAACTGATTTTTTTCAGAAAAATCGAAATATCTCTTGACATGTCAGAGATATCGATTTCGGGTTTTCACTGGACGATTCCTCTTTAAATTACCTTTCTTGCCATGTAGTAAAAGCTGTACCATTCCATTTGAAAAAACTGATCAAAACTTCAAAAAAACTATTGTTGAATGTAACGCCACCTCGCGGTTTCATTTATAAACTAAATAATTTATCTCCTAGATTATCTGATTGCCCAGCAATTGCATTTTAAATGAAGCCAAATTGAGGAAAATCGGTTAAGGCAAACGGACATTAGACGCCTTTTTATCTCAATAGGTAAAACTCCCCCCCCCCCCCCCCCCCCCCCACCCCTCTATTCGTGAAATTACGACAAAATGTTATAAAACAAAGTTGTAGGAGACAGTTTGCTAATTATAACTGAGAATTTTTCTTACTCGGATAACACTTGAAAATACAGACAAAAAAATTATTTTTTAAAATGTTTAGCTCGTCACGCCCTCTTGCGGTCGTTTTAGAAGCTTAAAAATATTTTTGCTGAATTTCTCATGATCATTTTTAGTACAATTTTTTCCCCAAAGCTGTGGGATAAATAGTTTTCAAGATACGGCCGCGATCCATCCTTAATGGGACACCTGGTATATATATATATATATATATATATATATATATATATATATATATATATATATATATATATATATATATATATATATATATATATAGATAGATAGATAGATAGATAGATACTTTTTAAATGAAATATTGTGCATGACTCATGATTCCTGTACTATGCCAAAACTCGGTTAATATTATGTCATTAGACAGTGGAATGACTTCCAGTTTTTCGCGAATCGTTTCTTGAAATTCATAAGGATGCTGGACTAGCAGCTTCTTGTCAATGGACTTTTTGGGTAGTACTTTCAATTTTAAATGAAACATTAATATATAATATGAAACATTAATAAACATAAAAACATAATTAAACTCCTTATTAATATAAATGTTCCAACAATTCAAAAAATTTTGGTCCCACAAAATATAAGTTATAACATTAAAATTGTTCCAAACTTTTACGATAAATTTTAATTGTCGATAATGCCAAAAAAAACTTTAAACCTCTCAAACATTTCCCCAATATCTGGAATGTACATAAGCTTGAGCGAATTGAGCAACAATGTGAAAATTATTTTTTTTTAAAAACAAAATTTGTGAAGTATTTATAAATGCGTATAAATTTAACGTATAGATAGTTCCACACCACGTTGTGTTTTATTTCTTTTTTCTTAAACTAAAAAGTCTTTACATATTAGCGTTCGTTCATCCCATTAAACCATATATTATGAGAAACTAACGATTTTTCTGAGGGGAAAAATGATACTATTTTTAGAAAAGTTTAAAAACCCAAAAATAATGCTTTTTTATATTTATTCGTCGTTTTTTATTTGACAAAAATATACCAAATATACCTGGTGGCGAGCACTGTTCGCTCAAGCTAAACGGATTCAGTACATCCATCAATAGCAACTTCATGCGGAAAATAGGAATAGTTTCAGTTGCCGAAACAGTTCTATTTAGTTTGCTCTATAATATTAACATGTAAGTTTTCGCGGATGGTGTAAATGTTAGAATTATTCTTCTGGATGTGAATCCCTTCGTTCGAAAAATTTACATTCTTCAGAACCTCACTTTTTTATCGTTGTCCGCTTCACGTGAAATGCCCCAGATAACAAAGTAAATTCAAAGTAAGTCAATACTGGGCCAACCATTTATTTTGGAGATTTGGGCACATCGCATTATATTGAGGGTATTAAAAAGTTGGTCAAAATGTATTGAATGGCAAGGTGACTATTGAAAAATGATAAAATCTCAAGCATTGTGTTTTAATTGTCCGGTCAAACATTTCTCCGACAACCCTTGTAATAAATACATTATTATTATCTATATTTAAGGTGAGACGAAGACCAAAACCGACAAAAGACTCAGGTCCGTTCTAGCGTAGAAAACCTCACGAACCAACGTTAAATCACGGGCTTACAAGCATTTAACATATTTGAAACGGACAGGTCTACCCTCGGAGGTAATATTTTATGAGGGTTTGGGGCAGTAAAAGAGATGAATTCACTACATGTCCAGTGAACACCGTTTAAAACAATTTATGGTGGAATAATGGGTATCATATCTTGAATGTTTAAAGTGCAATTAACAGTGTACTGAGAATATTGTGTTGTTTAGATAACAAGTTACTCAGTTCAGTAAAAATGCGCTGGATTATCTAAGTAGGCTATATTAATTCGCAATTGTAATTAATTTAATGGATTGCCCTGAAGGTACTTTTGTTTTCGACAAACAGATAGTTGGATTGAGAGAGTTGGATGTTTATACATATATACAGTTATTAAAAAAAAATCTGTATTTAGCAAGTAATATTTTAACGACCGGCATTTACTTGTAATTAAAAAATCTTTTTATACTTTAAGGAGAACTAATGATATGTTTATTGTTTCGAAGGCTGTTTAATAGTTATTGTGAGGTGTAGATGCCCATCTATCTTTCCATCTTTTAGATGGTCTCCCCGCCTTTCTGCGATCTGCTTGTTATTCATCGTTAGCGATGTTATTCAGTCTATGCTGATCCATCCTCTCCACATGATCTCGCCAATATATCTGCCTTTTTCTGTCTCATTCCACTATATCCTCTACTCTGCATGTTGCTCTTATATCGCCGTTTTTCACACTATCCCTAAAGGTATGTACACACTTGTTCAACTTTTGGTCCTCAAGACGCATGCTTCTGTTGAAAGGTTAGATCTATGCGTTGTTGAATGAGAGGCGTGCAAAGACGCATGCAGAGACACAGAGCTAGTGCTCCGGCTCCCACCCATGGTGGCTATCTTGCGCTTTCGCTTTCAACTTCATAATATAATCTGCAAGTTTTTGCAATAGGTTATAAATGTAATTTAAAGTAGTTTAATTTTAAAATTAAATAAATATTTTGGAAATATAATAATATTTTTTTTAGTATATATATTGCTGTGGTAAATTGTAGTAGTTACTATAAATATTCCTTTGTCCATACAGATTTGCTGTATTTTTCCTTCTTTTCCGTGCTCTTATCAACACCAGTACAGCGGCGCCCATATCGGCTAACATGACAATGTCAGATGTATTCATGAAACTAAAATTACACAGCTATCAGTAGGTACCTATAAAATAAAATGTTTTTACCATTTTTAAAAAACCGTCAGTACTGAACTCGCCAGAACAAGTAGACAGGAAGGAGGCAAGTCTCTTACCCTGCACTTATGCATGCGATAACGCATGTACGTTGAAATGCATGTTGAAAAGTTGAACAAGTGTGGACATATCTTAAGCATCTTTCCCTTTATTACTCTTAGAGTTTTTATCTCTGCTATTCGTAGAATGCTTTTGGTTTTGTTTGTATCAGCTCAGATCTCGATTCCACTCATGGGTTAAGAGGGAGATTTTTCTTCCTTCCTTCTGAATACGGGCTTGACGTCCACGAGGTACCCTAGTCCTGTTTGTGATCATTCTGTACAGTCTCGATTATCTGTGTTTCCTTAAGCTAAGTTGTGGTGCGACGCGTGGTGATGGCTAAGTGACAGCTAAGGGTATCAACTGTCGCGAACAGGGCCTCCAAAGTACCTCCCGCCCCTTTGGAGTATTTAGCGTTGGTGTAACAAGGAGCACTCTTGCCGTTGGTACTGTTGCAGGTGAATTGACACAACGTACTAAACACAGCAGTTTTTGAGTGACGCAATAGAGGGACGAGTGGCGCAGTTTTAAAAGTTATGAGACTTTTATTGGAAAATAACTTCCATTTGTAATCACTGCTCAATAATTATTTGAATTTTATTGAAGTATAGCAGTATATCCACAATTATGATATGATCCTCCATGAGAGGAGCGATTTTAATTTGATGTGAAGACCAGTATACCATACTTTAACAAAGGCCTGGAATACGTCAGGAAAAGCAGCGGAACAATACCGTAAACTGAAGTTACATTGGCAGATTTTTAATATTTTTCAAACTTTTTGAAATAATGCTTAATAAATATACTTTTTATTTAATGTTCACATGGCACTTGCGACTATTTTGATTTGGTCATTCTAACAAATAAACATTATTAAGTAGTAAACATATCTTTATTATAACAAGGCTTAAAAGCAACAGGTTTAGTGAAAAATAAACAAAAATTAATCATCATCTTCACAAACTGCACATACAAACTATGGATCTTTACTCTATGACAGATACCACAAACCTATTTCTTGCATGTGATACATTGTAACCAGTCTACTCCCTTATATGTGCTCCATTTTCTTTTACAAATAGAGCATACATCGTCAGCTTCTTTTTTCTTCTTTGATTGAAAAGACTTAGGCTGAAACTCAACTGACTGCGTCGGTTCTTCGTCAGACAGTTGCATCACTTGACCTTGCCTAATTTTTTTACCACGCTTGCGACTTCGTTCATTCATCACACCCCGATTTTCTCATAAGAGATCAATGATGCGTGAGACGAGGAAGTCCTTACTATATTAGTTAGTCCATTTTCTTCAATAACTTCACAAGAGTCAGGAAGTTTTTTTAGAACTTCATCTGGTGAGAACGGATGAAGGCCTGTTGCGCTGAAACCTGAATTCAAATTCTCCTTAGACTTGTTCTCTAGACCAGACCATAAACAATGAAGAAGTCCAAGGAAATGTTCTTTTTTTGGAATGGACCCTTTTAGACGTGATTCTTTGCGCCACGTATCTAGAATTTCACGCCACTTTTTTTCATCGGTGCAAAAAAGGACACATTCTGTGGTTGCATTAAATGTGTTGCATTGGGTGACAGTGGAGTCTTATATATGTTATTTTCTAACGAGGTTTTCATTAGAGCTGCAGAAAAATGAGATGCTAAATTATTGCCAATTACAATTGTGGTACTACCTGTCACATTATGTTTTTTAATATGCGGAACTAAACAATGAAAAAAACCACTTCTCAAATAAATTCATATCGAATCATCCACTTGGACTGTTTACATAGATTGTCCCTGTGGGCTCCCCCGAAGTCCAAATATCATATAAGTTCATGGCTTTGTAAACAACCATTGGTGGAAATAGGTCGCCGTTGGCATTTTCACAAACCATGATGCTAATAGCTGTACGAGAATGTTCTTGCACTCTTTCAATCCTCTTGGTACCTCGAAGTACCAAGACTTTTCTAGTTCCAGGATCATCGTTTTTGTTGGTTTCGTCATAATTATACACAGATGAGCTAGTGGCATTCAAGAGGTGGGGTTTAATGTTTTCAAAACACTCTGTTATAGCCAACAGAAGCTCTAGTTCTTTTGATGTTAGATACTGTTCTGATAGAGAAATTATTTCGACGCATGAAATTCACGATATAATCAGGTCCTGGTAATTTTTTTATTATTTTTTAATAGTCCTACCTTGTTTATCCAGATATTTTTGTATTATTATACCCAAACCTCGAGGTTCAATAGGGAAGCCCCATATTGCAACTTGACGTAAAGTGTCCGCAATCAAAGTTTCTTCTTCGGGGTTTAATGCAAGAGGACCACCAACTTTTTCATTTTGTGTGTCACTTAATTTATTTTGAATAGTGCCACGAGGTTTTTTCCATTTTTTACTTGCTTTGGCTTGAGATATGCCCTTTTTAATATCTTCTAGTATTTTTTCAGGTCATCGTCACTATAATTGCGATTATTGCGCGCGCCTAGTACACTAACCTATTTACGAGGCATCGTAACGCAAGACACAACCTCCCGTAACAAAAATCAATCACGCACAGACAGGTTACCGCCCGCGCTTCCCTTCCCACTCCCGCGATTCGCTCCCAAGGTTCGGTGCCAATGTCACCACGGGTATCAATGTCACCCAGGTTACGGTATCTCTTGGTATTTAGATCTCTATTGATTTTTTTAAGCAGTCTGTGTAGAAGCAGTTCTATTGTACTGTACTTATTGCGAAAACCGAATTGGTGGTCCGGAAATAGCTCTACTTTTATTAGCGACTTGCTGTATATGCTTGCGATATGCTGTACAAATGTTCGAAAATAGAGCATCGGTAACAAACTTATAGATCTATATGATTCCGTTTCCTCTAGTTTTTTCCCAGGCTTTAAGATCATAATAATTTGTGCAACTTTTTAGCTACTTGGAAAGGATTTATGCGTAGTATTGCATTAAATATATATGTTGTTAATTTTATATTTTTTGTGAAAGTTCTTGTAAAATCTTCCCGGCTATTAGATCAAATCCGGGTGTCTTCTTGATGTTAATATCTTTCATAATGACTCTTTTTATTTATTTTGCTTTGATTTTCGGGTATGACAAACCGATTTGGAAAGGTGCCTCCACTGACTCTGTTGTTTTGTTTTTTTCTTCGATCGGTAATTCGGGAGGACAGGGTTCAAATACTTTTTGTAAGCGTTTGGAAAATACTTTGGCCTTTTCTACATCTGTTCTTGCTCACTTATTGTTGTTTTTAATCTGTGGATTAGGTTGATAAGATTTTTTTAGCTTTGTTGTCGCTTTCTACAGTGAATAATCTGTTACTGGTGTCAATTGGTCAGTGGTGGTAATCTGTTACTGGTGGACCAATCTGTCAATTGGTGTCAGACTCTCGAATTATTCTTGTACTCCTGAATTTTGTTGCTTTTGTATAACCGTTTTTAGTTCTAGTCTTTCCATGTGTAATCATTGCTCAGTATATATTAAAATTTTATTGAAATATAGCAACATATCCATAATTATAATCCAGAAATAATTGGCATTGTATCATTAGACTACAGTGGGCAAAAATCAATATATTGAGGTCACTTTATAAAAGTTTGTTGGCGAAAAATTACCGAATATTTTTTGATAAGATAGATAGATAATCATGAAGGACGGACAAAATGATAAAACTAAACGTAGGTAACTAAATAAAGTTATTTTGTTACAAAAAGAACTTTTATTTCGTGATTAAACAGTGAAACTACTTTCAAGGAAAACGGAAATGCCTTAATTTCATTAATTACATTTTGACAATTTTATTTCATTATATTGGATCACCAATTACACTTCCATCCAAAAGTTTGAAAGCGGATTTTCTCCATGATAGTATAAAAAAAAGTCTTCGACGAATTAAGGACAGAACTTCAACTAATACTATAATCTACCGGACAAATTCGTTGGAAATTTTCGGAATTGTTCTTTAATGACGGTAAACGTGTTTTATTGTCGTAGTCTTAATTCACCCGAACAAATATTTACTAAAATCATTAATTTTTCCCTGATGTTCATAATTATTAAGGCATTATCGATCACTATAGGGTCCGTTACTTGAAGTGTTATCAAGCGATCTCAAAATTTGACTGGCTTTAGTTTATAATATTGTTTACAAGTGTACGAATTCAAACGTAATAGTGTGATTGTTTTGTATATGGCAGAAAAATCGCACGAATTGAAACAAATCAACGTCAGAGTGCAGCAAATTGACTAAACAGCTGAACGTATTTGACTCAAGCGTATACCGCTTACTGAAATATGAACTTAAGTTGAAGTCTTACAAGACACGAAAGATTTAATACAAAAAAGATCTAATACCAGCACAAAAGGCAACAAAGACTTCAACGATCAAAGACAATGAAAACCATGCACGCAAGTGTCGAACTCGAAAATGTATTGCTTTCTGATGAGAAAATTACCGAAATTGTTCCGAACTGCGTAAACAAACAAAACGATTATGAGTTGTTGAAGGGCAAGTCTAGTGACAATTTGGACAACCGAGTTGCTATGCTTAAACAAGCGCCTGCTTCTATGATGGTTTGGGCTGCTGCAAATGGTCGCTCTCCGCTGGTTTTCATCGATCAAGGTGTTAAGGTGAACCAGCAAGTGTACCAACAAAAGGCGTTAAACGATGCGTTGATCCCTTGGACACACAATCAATTTGGTTACAATCGTTGACATTTCTACAGGACTCGGCACCATCCCATAAAGGTAATTTGGCACAACAATCTTTACAAAATTACGTGCCACACTTCATTTCTTCGCAACAATGGCTTCCATATTCATCAGGCTACAATCTAATGGGCTTCTGCATATGGTCCATTTTGGAGGCTAAGGTATCAACAAAAAAGATGAGAGTGTCAACACATTGAAGTCAGCGCTTTGTCGGGAATGGCAACGAATACCACAGACTCACATTTGTTCAACTTCATTTCAAGACTTGATCCCATTATTTGCATCAAAGGTGGCCATATTGAACAGTAAGATGTTTTTCATGAGATTTAATGTATTGCCAACATTGTCTAAAAATATAAAATAAAAATATTCATAATTGACAAAACTACGGCACTACGGGTGATAACACTTCGAGTGACGGACCCTGTAACAAGTAGACCGGGATATTGACATCTCCTGCAATCCGGCGACTCGACATTCGAAATGCAGAGTGGAGTGTTGTGGTTAATACTTGGATTAGTAACCCTTCGAGGAGAAAGCAAGTTTGTGCACGGTCTTTCAATAGGCAAGAGTGTAAAATCGGACAAAAAATCATCCCTCGGGTTGATAGCCCCGATATATATATATATATATATATATATATATATATATATATATATATATATATATATATATATATATATATATATATATATATATATATATATATATATATATATATATATATATATATATATATATATATATATATATATATATATATATATATATATCAACAAAGGTCAAAAAACCTCGGAAACCTAAGGGTTCCCGAGAAAAAAATGCAAATATATTAAATCAACAACTGAAAAGCAAAGATAAGTATTAACAGTTTAAGCAAATATGTGAATAACCACATTTGGCAAATATTAGTTAGTTATTATTTAAGAAATAAAGTACAAATAAACCAATGAATATTGTTAAAATATTTTTATTAAGAATCATGCCCTACATTAGCCCTGACTAATATGGCAACGTCGCAATCTCGCCACGACAAAAACTGTTATTTCAAAATTGCGACAAAAATTGTTTCTGTATTTCAGTACGTGTATTTAAATTCGATTTATAACTAAAAATATATTGTGTGCGCGAATAACACGGTATATTTCTGATTTATGAAAACCTCTTCAAAATTCCGTTTACGGGCAACGATATTCTGAAAGACTGCTTCCACCTCAACAAATATTTGTTGAAAGTTTCTCAAAGACTTGTGGATACAGGTAGTATGGTTCTAAAATTTCAAGAATATGGGCGATAGGGAAAAGAACAAATTTGACATCTTGTTTAAGACCACACGCAATTGAAATGTTGCTTGAGAAGTTAAAGTTTCCGATTGTTTTGCAGTACAGAACACTAAAAGAGCTATTACTCTATCCCTCTTCTCTATCATGTACAAAGGGTACAAGTGCTGTTACCCACTGATTTTTTACACAGGAGACAATATTGTGAATACTTTATCGGCCAGATCCAAAGGAATGCAATTTTTTCAATATTTTATCAGTCGAAGAATTTTCTTTTATAAGGAATGTGATGGTGGATATTTTGAACAGTTAATTTAATAAAACAATTAATAATGTATTTTTTAATGTGACGTGAATCGTTTAAAACGTATTATAATGTGAAAAATTAGTTGCAATTCAACTTTGATTTTAAACGACAATAACGTGTAAGTTTTTCTTCCTTTCTACAACAAACCAAATTTATGCGGAAACATATAGAATATATGACTATAAAAATATATTTTATTTTCAAATACCCGATATAAACAAGACAAAAGCAGATGTTGCCATTGTTTGAAAATTATACTTAATTTTTTTTGCAGTTTTTATCAATAATATTTTTCTTTGAATTATATAGAGTAAAAGAAGGTTAACTTGAACCAAGAAAAATGTCATTTTTCTAAGTTTTTTCTTCAACAAAAATATAGTCGTTTATTCGGTTTAAGAAAATAATTTTGAAAGAAAACTATTAAATATATTGAACAAAGATATAAATCGGTTTGATTGAAATAAACATATTTTTTTTAACCAAGAACTACGTTTTATCATCCAAGAGAAAATTTTTATTGGCGGAAGAAAAATATCTTGGTTGTAAAAAAAAATTATTGACTTATGAACTTTTAGTCTCTAATTTCATATTTAGTCTATAATTTGGACTGTGAAAAATTTTTATTTTTGATGGAATAAATATAAGTTATTGATCGAAAAAAAAATGGATTTGATGGAAATGTTTTTTTCTATTTAAGAGAATTACGTTTTTAATTATTATGAGTGTTTAAGTATGATTATTAAATGGATAACATAAATTTATGCCGAAACGTATAGAATATATGACTATAAAAATATATTTTATTTTCAAATATCTTAGGAGACCAATGCAACAAAAAATGAGTTCCGATAAATCGATATAAACAAGACAAAAACATATGTTGCTAAGAAAATTAAACTTGAAAATTTTAATTTTTAATTTAAAAAAAAGTAAGAAAATACGTTTATTGGTTTTTTAAATAATTGTACAGAGTAAAAGGTCGTTAACTTGAACCAAGAAAAATATCATTTTTCTAATATTTTATAGAAAAAATATAAATTATTGATCGAAAAAATTTGGATTTCATGAAAATGTTTATTTTTTATTTAAGAGAATTACGTTTTTAATTATTATGAGGGTTTAAGTACGATTATTAAATGGATAATAATGTATTGACGCTATTTTATTTCACACTGAAAGTAAAACTTTCTATTTAAAAAAAATCAAGTTGAGAAAAAACAAGTTTTATGTGAATTTCGTTCAAGAGAACATTTTCGTGGATCAAATAACCGTGGTCTCTCAAACCAAGAGAAAAAATTTCTACATCAAATTGCCGTGTTCTTAGTTCAAGTTGGAAGCACTCTTATTGAATGTTCTTTATTTGTTTCAGCACCAACCACCGAGAGCGTGCTGCAGAAGTTCCGAAAGACTTTTTCTTTGCGGTTCCCACAGAGAAAATCAAGCAAGGACAGTTGCGGCTCTGAGGATACAGCCTCTGAAGCTATTCCATCTGAAGAAGAGTCTTCGCCAGCGCGTGCCCCTTCAACCGCGTCCTCAGTGGGACGTTTCTGCGTTGAGAATGAGGGCGACAAAGACGAACAAAGAACGGTTGAACAGAAGTATCGGTAAGTAGTGAGGAAAAATTTTGATTCATAAAATAATATAAAATATAAAACAAAATAACATTTGTGAGTAGTATTTACCTTCAACTGACTTTATTATTTGGTAATTGATTATATTACTAAACAGAGCGGACATCTTACATATTTCAGGAATATACAGTGTACGATTTTGTTATTTTTCATAATGTATATTAAACAATATTTTAATTGCTGGTCTACCTACGTACATACAAAGTCTGTAACAGCAATGAGACTGTATATTTTTCTTTATTTGGGTTTTTAGCCACCTTCTAAAACTCAAAAATATATGTTCTTATGTAAATAAAGAATCACTGGGTAAAAACAAAAAACCAAACAAAGACAAAATTCTCAGTGATTCTTTTTTGTAATAAATTTGCCTAACAAAAATTTTAAAAATATAAAAATATTCTAAAAAATATACAAACTTTTAACGTTAACGTTTCGGAAAGTATTCTTCTCCCGTTTTCAAAACGAATCTAAAAATAAATTATATTAATTTCTATAAATTCTGAAAAGATACGAGGTAAATAAATTTTTGTGTATGTCAAAGATACTTACATTGACAATTGTCAATGTAAGTATCATTGACATACACAAAAATATATTTACTTCCTATCTTTTCAGAATTTATAGAAATTAATGTCGATTAATTACAATTAATGTCAATTGATTACAAATATATTACATTATAATACATAATAATACATTAGAAATTATATACATTACAAATGTATATAATTTACAATAAAAATACATTACAAATAAATATATAATAAATTATATACGTAATAATACATTACAAATACTTATATTGACAATTGTCAATGTAAGTATCATTGACATACATAAAAATATATTTACTTCTTATCTTTTCAGAATTTATAGAAATTAATGTCAAATAATTACAATTAATATCAACAATTAATTACAAATATATTTTTGTGTATGTCAATGATACATTGACAATACACAAAAATATATTTACTTCCTATCTTTTCAGAATTTATAGAAATTAATATAATTTATTTTTAGATTCGTTTTGAAAACGGGAGGAGAATACTTACACTTAATACTTTATAAAACAATATTTACCAATTGTACTGTCCTTAACAATTTTAATGTTGGAAGTGACCACCGAACGGTAAGAGCAAAAGTTAGGATTAACTGTCGAAGAGAACGCGAAAGAATAGTAAGGTCAAAGAAGGACAAAGTGGCTTCTGGGAAACTGCTGGAGAGGAAGCGATTTCGAGATTGCTTTGTCAACTTGGCTTGCTGTGTTACAAGATCCGGAGGAAGTGGATATATCAGTTCAATATGAAGAAATCGCCAACAATGTGCTTCAAATGATTGCTTTAATAGCACCAGAAGAAAAATGTCTCAAACAGACAAAAATCTCCAGTGAGACCATTGATTTAATGAAGAAAAGCGGGCAGTAAGAAATGCAGGTTGCCCTTTGGGAAGGGTTGAATACACTGAGCTCTGCAAAACTATAAGAAAACGTATCAGAAAGGACACGCACCGATTCAACATGCAGCTAGTGCAAAAAAACCCTGGAATAAAACAGAGGAATTAACAAGGCTAAACAGAAGTTGAGAAACAAAAGAACGCAAATATATGCCGTAAGGCGTGAAGATGGCACAGTATGCAGGGCGCGTACCCAAATGTTAGAGGTTGTCAGAAAATTTTATTCCTAGTTATATGAAGATCAGAACCAATCAAAAACAACAATACCCACGGTAGAACAAATGCCAGATATCCTAGTGGACGAAGTAACAAATGGAAAAAGTATGGAAATCTTTTCTGAAAAAAGAAGAAACGCGGCAACGTGGCGGCGAGGAAGAAAAATCAATAAACGGACGCCCGACAACGTTGCCGAGCGCCGCGAATAGTTCCGAACTACCCCGATACAATCTGTGCAATCACCGGCCGGCTATAAGACCGAGCGTAACGACCCGTGCACGTAACTTGGACTCTTTAGTCGAAGCGGACAACATTTGAGAATGTTAAATAAGATTTTGGTGAAACGTCGTGACTCTTCACAGAATCAACGGATCGACACCCGGAATGATTTGTATATATATATATATATATATATATATATATATATATATATATATATATATATATATATATATATATAAATATATATATATATATATATATATATATATATATATATATATATATATATATATATATATATATATATATATATATATATATATTGGATACACCGGCTAATGATATAAAAAATGACAAAAATAAATTATTTATTTTGTAATATAACTGATGATACTAGTTTTATAAAATGGTGCAAAACAATGGATCACTTTATAACTTTGATGGAATCGAAATGTTAAATCAAGCGGCTTACTCTTAGAAAAAATTAATTTGTTATTTTTATACTGTATATTAATATCCGTAGTTTAAGGAGTTTGTAAGAATTATAATATCGTAGTTTAAGTAAATCGTAGTTTAAGGTTTTGTGATGGCAGGAAAAGCATTGAAGGCTGCTCAATAACCAGGCCAGGTAATTATTGGCCTGGTTTAGCAGTAACTTCGAACAGAAGAAAATGTCGAAAATGTAGCTAAAAGCCTTTGAAATGATCATTGTGTATATGTTAAGCTTATCGAAGAGCCTGCTTGATATTTCTGAATTCACTATACATCGTATTTTAATGGAAACTTTCCAAGAAATTCATTGACAAAATGAGAAATTTCTTACATAAAAGTAGTGCTCGATCATCCACCATATTCGACTGATTTGTCTCTATGTAACTGCTCGCTACTCTCAAAACCGGAAGTGGCAATGAAAGGGAAGCATTTAGACACAATTATGGATCTCCAGAAATCTTCTACAGGGCTCTTTGGAGGCAATTCCCAGTGGGCTTGAAAACATTGTACAACCACTTCCATTGAGCTATTGCATAGAATCACATTCTAAATTAGACAAGCACTGGAGATAAAAGTGACTGTTCAATATCATGTCTGGATATTGGAAAGACTTTAGATAGAAAACCACAACATTCTTCAAGAAAATGTTCTGGAGCTGGAATTATACTTGATGTATACAGATGATTATAGTTACTAATATCAATATTAGAGCCACGTTTACAGGCTGCTCTGCAATACTAGCCGTAGACAAGATCATAAAAGCATCAAATACGATCCAATACCACCTAGATAAAATGCAAATATGCTTAAAAATTTAGCGAATCAAAGATAATGAAAGCAAATATACTTAAAATATAAAACTCCTCTTCTATATAACTGAATAATTAGTCACTGGCCCAAAAGCAAATATATGTGGATGTTAATTTCTTAGCACAACATAGAACTTGTAGTGTCAGACCATCCTCCATTATTGCCTGATTTAGCGTCGCGCGATTTTCCGGCTATTCTCAAAAGTTGCGTTGGGATTCAACAATATATTAGACATCTAATAGGATAGGACCTCGACTTTTGGAGACACCAAAAATTTCTACGATCACCTCCTGCGTTATATTGATTCGTAAAATATCTATTATCAATAAAAAATACTGAAAACTATAAATTTTTGCCGTACATGCACAACTAATAGAAATATATATTTTTACTGTGTTTTCTATAAAAAACTATAGAATATCAATTTTCTTTTCAAAGCCTTTAACTTTTAAAGTTGCTCGGTTATTATTTTGCATGATTAATAAATTATCCGAGATGGAAACAGGCAGAAAATCAAGCTGAAAATCTTAATTCTCTTCGTTTAATTTTTCAAATCGGCAACAAGTCATTTAGTTTCAAAGTCGTAACTTTTACCGAGCGTACTTTTGAAGTGCATGGTCGAGAGCTAATAGAACGAATTTTTAAGTGGTTTCGTAAATGATGTTTAAAGACTAAAATATCGTTTTAAGGTGAATAAAAGTTTGAAATAATAGACATATCACTTATTGAATTCACTTAACAAATTAGTAACATAAAAAAAGAATAGTTTTTTTATATAACCTATCTAAATTGAATAATATAATGAATAAGAAACCTTGGCCATAATCAAAATTGATCTAGTGGGGTTACTAAAAGTAAAATCGAGCTTATTGATGTAGATTTAGAGCAACTAAAGCTTTTTAAGCGAATTTAAATTAATTTAGTTCTAATATAAATTTTATTTAAATTAAATAAACACATATTTAAGATGAAATTACAACATTATGTGTAAAACACACACAAAAATATATTAACTTCCTATAATTAATATAATTTATTTTTTTAGATTCGTTTTGAAAACGGGGGGAGAAGACCACCCGAAACAAAGGCAAATTTATTACAAAAAAGAATCACTGAGAAATTTGTCTCCGTTTGGTTTTTTGTTTTTCACCCAGTGATTCTTTATTTACATAAGAACAGATATTTTTTGAGTTTTAGATTGTGGTGAAAAACCCAAAAAAACAAAAAAATATATCAACATGCCACAATCATTATACATTATATGTACCCACACCAATCTATAGATCTAAATTTTGTTACTGGGCACAGTTGAGAACGAAAAGAACTCACTGAGAAAACACACCCAGTATATTTAAAGGGCATTTTTTTAGTAAGGCGTCGATAGGGGTCGCTGTCAAACGAACTCTGAGTTTGCGCGTTTCTAGTGGCAAAATTATTCAGTGAAGCATGGCAAGTCATGATGAAACGTTTAACATCAAAGCAAAGTTTGCAAATTGTTGAAATTTATTATCAAAAACAGTCTTCTCTGCACCAAATTTATAGAGCACTTTGTAAATTTTATGCTGCATATAATCGCCCAAGCGAGTGATGTATTCCCCAAATTATCGACAAATTCTGAATGCATTTTACGCTGCTCAATATTAAATCAAAAACAAGACAAAAAACTGTGTGTTCCGAAGAATATGTTGCCGCTGTTGCTGGCAATGTTGAGCTTTGTTATTCGACTACATGAAGAATTTAACCTGGAGGAGATGTGGTTTCAACAGGACGGCTCTACATGTCATACAACCAACGCAACAGTCGATTTATTGAGGGAACAATTCGGTGAGAAAATTATTTCGAGGAAAAGGAAGACACAACAAGGTCATTTTATTTAACGGCTTCAGATTATTTTCTTTGGGGTTATATTAAATATTTGGTCATTGTCGATAAACCAGCAACTATTGTCGCCTTGAAAACCAATATAACTAAGACAATTGCGGATATAAGATCCCAATTGCGTGAAAACGTGATCGGCTATTGGATTGACAGCATGCGCTTTGTCAGAAGTAGTCGCGGGGAACATTTGTCCGAATTTTTTTTGAAACATTAATGCCAGTGACTCTTATTTTACATAAAATAAATATGCATCTAATTTGGTTTATTTTTATATTTTAACCATAGTTACCTCTATCAATTTACCTTTAACAAAACTGAAAATAATTAATCTTATGATAATATATAAAAAAAAATTATAATAATATTTTGAAAAAAAGTCGGCCCTGAATATTGACCAGCCCATTAAACTAGGGAGAACCAACATCAAAATTGATTGTCTGGCATTTGCTGATGATCTAGCAATTTTAGCTCAAGATGTATTAATGGCACAGAAACAGATTGAAATCCTAAAAGAAACAGCAGAAAATGTAGGACTCCAAATTTCCTTTGAAAAGACAGAATACATGACCTGCAACAGACTAAGAACACCATTTCTAAAAACAAAATATGGTAACATCAGAAGAGTCTCTCAATTCAAATATTTGGGTGAAACAATCATGGAAAATGGGTTGGAAAAAGCGGCCAATAAGGGTAGATGTCAAAAAATGGAAACGGCATTGAGACTTACACAAAATATTTACAACAAAAAAAGCCTATCTAAAAACACAAAACTGAAACATTACAACACAGTTATTAAGCCAGAATGTCTATATGGGACAGAAACGCTCATTTTGAATAGAAAGAGGGACATCGAGGACATTGAAAAGAAGGAAAGAAAAATCATAAGAAAAATCCTAAGCCTCAAACAAATAAATAGCACAACATACCGACTTCGAGAAAACAAAGAAATCAAACAATACACAGATATACATAGCGATATGAGAAAAAGAAGATTTAAGTTTTACGGACACATAAAACGGATGAATCCGAGTAGGCTAACTAGACAAATAGTCAAATTTTATGAAAATAGGAGTAGAGCTAAAGTAGAAATAATTAAATGGATTGCTGCAATTAAAGAGGACCTAAGATCAGCAAATAATACACAAAGTGAAATTCAGGATAGAGGCTGTTTCAGACACAAGGTTTACGTTTGGAAGGTTGGCCAGAGAGAAAAATGTAGCAAGACTGGAACAACTTGGTCTGACGAAAGGAAAAAAGCTCCTAGCGAAAGAATTAAATTAGTATGGGCGCAAAGGAAGGCTAACAACAACAAACGCCTCTAATTGTACTTCGCGTGGTCCACCAGGGCCCATACGTGATTAATAATAATAATAATAATATTTCTTATTTATACTTTTTTAAATGAACAACTAATTATAAACAAAAACCATATACTTATCTCCAATATAATAAATAAAAAAAATCAATTCTAAATGTTTTAAATGTTTTCGATTCGAACAGCCCGACATCTCATCCTACATCTACTTGACTAGACGTTGCCACCTTTCCAGGTGTCGATTTCCATGTTTGCTGAACTGCTTCGCTTAATTGGTTCAATTTTTTTATTTGTTTGTCCCGTAATATCATTTTAAGGTAACCCCAAAGGTTTTCTATATGGTTAAGGTTAGGGCTACATGATGACCATTCCATTAGTGTCACATTATTATCGCCGATCGCGTTGGTGCGGCGGTAAGAGCGGCGGCCTGCCGCTGCTTTGCCGAATCCGCGCTGGAGCGGTAGCTGGTTCGATTCCAGCGCTCGGATGGTTATTTTTCTTTCTTCTGTCCGTTTATCTTTCCTAAATGTTTGTGATTGTTTCTAGGCCAGAGTGTAAAATCCGACTACGAATTAGCCCTCAGTCACGCCAGTTAAAGGCTGGGTAAGGCCGGATGCCTTCTGAGAAGTGTTCTACGTTGGTGAACCTGGGTTTGTTGGAAGCTGATGACCGGAACCCACGTTAAGCAGTAGGTCCAGTCGCTAAATAGCTTAGTTGCTAATGCGCCTCTAACCCTAACACTTTACCTTTTTACATTATTATCGTTGAACCATTTTTTTACAGATTTGTCAGTGTGCTTGGGGGTCATTATCCTTCTGAAAGACCCAAGTTATTGGCAAATTTTCATCAGCAATGGGCACCATATGACTTTGCAGAATATTTTTGTATTTTTCTTGGTCAAGGATACCGTCAATTTTCACTAAAGGACCAACACCGCTCCAAGAAAGATATTCCCAAAGTTTTATATTTCCCCCGCCATATTTCAAAGTGTTTATTTTTCCACTATCCATACGGTTTATATTTGTTTCGTCGAACCACACCTTCTTCCAGTCGTTTATGGCTTGACTTTTTTTTTTAGTGGTTTCATTCGAGATACTCGACCAAACAACTTGGCTTTGTTTAGACGTTTTCTGATGGTGCTCGAAGATTTTGTATTTCTGGAGAAAGCTGCTGCTTGATTTGTACGGAAGTCATAAGCGGATTTTTTTTTACCATTCGGACAATAACTTTATCTATTCTTTGTTTGTTTTTTGTGATATTGTTATTTTCGTGGTATATTTTTGTTTGTCCCATTGTTTTTCAGGTGTTTTAGGGCATCGAACACCATTTGGAACAGTTTAAGTGTTCGACTGTTTTTCTACTACTCCAACTGCGCTACTTTAAAGCAATAATTATCTTGCCATGCAAGAATGACAGCTTCTTTTTTTTACCCATTTTAAAAGTAATATAATGTAGTTTAACAGTGGGCCTTGAATAAGAGGACAAAAAACCTTAAGATGTCAAAAATACAACAGACTTTATTTAAAATAACGATTTTTTGAAATTTACTTCAATAGGTGTTGGAAGTGTCCACCGTTTACTTCAATGCACTTTCGCAGGCTCTTTGTTAAGTGACGTCTCACATTTGAGAAGATGTTTTCTTCATTTCTAATAACATTGGCCACTTGTTGAATTTTTTGTAAAAGTTCGTCTCGAGTACTAATTTCATCATGGTAGACTAAATACTTTATATGACCCTACAAATAAAAGTGTAGCGGATTAATATCTGGGCTACGAGGTACCTAAGGGAACTCACCACCGCGCCAGTCCATCGATGTGGAAAACGTTGATACAAATGATTTCGCACTGCAACAGTAAAATGCGGTGGCATCATAAACCAGATGTCTTGTCGTAAGTTTAGAGATATACCGTCCAAAAGAACTAATAATCGAAAGATCTAATAAATAATTTTCTAAAAACTGTACATATTGACTCCATTCAGTCTTTGCGGAAACTCAAATGGGCCGATTAAAAAATTGTTGATAGTTCCGCACCAAATGTTAATTGAGAATTCGTGCTGGAAATGTCGCTCTCTTGGTAAATGTGAATTTTCCAGGATGTAATAATGATTATTTAGTTAAAAATTCCTCGTCTGGTAAAAGTTGCCTCGTCAGTAAACAATATCTTTTTCAGGAACATGAGGTCTTCGTTTTTTTTATGCAGTAGATTTTGACAAAATTCTGATCTAGCCGACAAATCTTGTTGCAATAAATTTTGAATAGGTGAAAAATGATAAGGCAATAATGTTTCTTTATGGAGAACTCTTGAAACGGTAGATTCGCTAATCCCTGTAGATGCCTCCAAACGCCTAGTGCTTAGTTCGGAATTTTCCGCGATAATAATCAATATGTCCTCTTTTTCTTCTACCGTTATACGTTTCGGTCGTCCACCAATATTGTTGTAATAAAACGAACCTGTTTCGCCTAAATGATTGAAAATGCTTTGAACAATTTGTCGATCTAGGATGATTCTGATCACGGTTAGAAAACTGATTAAGTTTGAGTATTTTTTCATATTATTTAATACTAACTCACGATTGGTGAAACTTGTTTCCAACTACGTTTAATAGGAGAGATAGAAAACAATGACATTTGTCATCGAGATGTAATAATGTGTACTCAACATTCAATTCAAATTATGGCTCTTCTCTATTGTGAAGTCAAAATATTCCAGCTTTATAGGGTAAAAAAATATGAGCGAGTTAATTCCTCACAAAGTAGGTAGCAAACGGCTTCTAGACGAAATTCAGATTTGTCGGCATTGAAAACCCAACTCTGATTTTAAACCTGATATCTTCAACCGTTTTTAAATCATCTCAATTTTTCGAAAATTTAATTTTACTTTCAACACCCTATATCTTTTTAATGGCTATCATTTGCCAACACATTTATTGACTAAATCCTCTCATTTTGATCTCTACTATCACCAGTTGCTCTATGGCTGATAAGTTATGGGACACCCTTCATATAGGGTGATACGCCCGCCGTGTCATCTGGAGATGATTCATTCTAGATTGAACCTTCTCTTGACGAGTCAAAACATTGGAAAAAGTGACTTGGTGAAAAGCGGATAATTCTCGAAATTTTTTAACCGAGGTTTTTATGTCTTTCAAAAAATTATCGACTATTATTATTATATTTTGACAATTACCTCTACATTTGATGTGAATGTCTTTCCAGTCAGTCATTCTTTCATGTTTGGAAAGAGAAAGAAATCAGAGGAAGCCGAGTCGGAAGAATAAGCCAGATGTTGCATCAGTTCGAAAGGCAAATTGACCAATTTCGCTGTTGCAACCGCGGCCGAAACAGCGGGCTCATTGTCGTGGTGAAATAGTATTTCGTCCTCCGAGAAGTGACGGCCTTTGTATCAACACTTCATGAAATTTATTTAATAATGCAACGTAATGCCCTCTTGTGATCGTCTTTCTTTTTTTTCAAATAGTGGATGAAGATAATATCTTGGGAATACCATCTAATATAGCCTTTGCGGTCGATGGAAGCATTTTCCGGCAAAACTCACTATTTTAACTATCCCTTCATTTTTGGTGTGTAGTGATGAATCCAAGTTTCCTCAAAAGTCACGGCATCTCCGAAGAAACTCCTTCGGATTGAACTTATACATATCTAAACACCGTTATATAATTGCCAGTCGATTCCATTTTTGGTACGCTGTAAGAAAACGCGGTACACATCGCGCTAGTAGATTTCTCATGTAGGAGAGTTTCGTATGCGTTCGTCCGAGATGTTTATAATCTCAACAATCTCTTTAACCTTCACTTTACCATCATCAAACACAATATCATAGATTTTATTGACCATTTCTTCAGTAGTGATCCAAGAGCATCACTCATGCTAGTTCAATCACATCGAAACTCAGTTAAATACTTATGACAGATGAATTATAAAGGAGCAGACTTCCTTATATTATACATTAAATTTTTGAACTTTTCTTTGGTTTGAGCCAATGGTTTGGTTTTCCATGCAAAACGGTACGTTCATTCAACTCGAAAGTCGAAATTTGAAATGCATTGCGCACTACTAGAAAGAAAGTTATTTTTCAGAAATACAATCACCTTTGCGATCTGCGAAAAATATATAACTGGTCACTCTATCTTCGTGTATTTTCCGGTTTGCGAAAAAATTGACAAAATAAACGGTTTGCTTTTTTTGTCGTGCTCTGAGATAGTTTTCATGTACTAAGCAAAACAATATCCTTATTCTCTTATAACTACTAAAATGCCAATAATTCGTGCAATATATATTTCAGGCAATTATTCATATTTGTTAACAGACATCCTATTGATATAAAAGAGGCAGATTTTACCAGGAGTGGCTGTTTATAATTCTTTATTTTTTCTTAAAAAAACATTTAATTTGGAAGAAAGTAAAAAAATAGTTTATTCTAAGTATGCGCCATCCATAGCTGTACATTTTCCCCATCTCGCCCGCAATATGTAAATGCCCTCCCAGAAAAACCGTACATCTTTTGAGGCGGTTCAGTCATCAACCCATTTTTCCTCATCTCCGCAATTGTTGAAGTGTTTCATGGAAAGTGCGTATGACATCAATGAAAACAAGTGGTTGTCGGAAGGGGCCACGTCTGGAGAGTACGGCGGGTGGGACAAGAGTTTCCTGACAAGTACAGAAATAGTACCTCTAACCTCTTTCGCTGTGTGTAATGGGGCGTTGTTGTGCTGCAAAATTCACAATTTTTTGCTTTTCCATCTATCTGTCATTCAGCTGATGTGGTACCCATTTCTGGATCTTTCCCATTGCATGCAGAACGATCACAAATGTTTCGACGACCAACATTTAACCTCTCTGCTATTTGTTGTTGAGTTTGTATATCGTTTTCTTCCAACAAGTTTGCAATTCAGCAGGTTTAATTTTTTTCGGTTGACCTGGACGTCTTTATCTTTCAAGCCAAAATCACTACTTCTGAATCATCTAATCCAATGCCCAGATGCGTCTTGCATTGAGTCATTGTCACCATAAGTTTCTGCAAGTATACGATGAATTTCACTCGCGTTTTTCCCTAGATTGGACAAGAAAAGCAGTACATGTCTCAAATGCTTTTTTATTTTGCTTATTTTTGTAAAAGGGTGAAATTTAACGTTCACCTTAGAATGGTAAAAATCTGTCAGACTATGAATTATGGTATGAAAATCTTTGAATGACTCCAGGGCACATTTTACCTTACTGCCAACATCTCCAGGTCTGTCACCAATTTCAGCATGTCTGATACATCATCACTATCGACAGATGCCTTCTCAATGTATCTAATTCCGTCAAAGAGTGGAAGCCCCGAGACTTGAGGCATAAATAGTTTGAGATGAGTTCAGTACATTATAGTTAAATCATCAATGGCTCACCCGCTGATTGAATTATCTGAAATTTTGATATTTTCCGATCCCTTTATACCAGGAAAGAATATCATTTTAAAAAAACAAATTCACTGTGGCCACATTTCTGTTAGTCCGCAAACTTGTTGATATATTGTTTTCTTCTTTTATTTAAACCAAGTCCACTTTTGAACAATAGTATACTTCTAATAGAAGCAGATAAAAAAGGAAAATCATTGCCTTATTATTACGCCTTATTATAAACGAACTATAAAATTCTATAGATAGACGAAAAACAGAGTAATTTCCTCGAAAGTTTTAAAAGCCTTACGTCAGTATTCTTTAACATGATTAATAAATGACTCGAGATGAAAATAGTTGGAAAATAAAAGTAAGATCATAATTTTCTTATTTCTGTTCCATTTTTCAATTCGGTATCAAAGAGACGAAAACTCGAAATCACGAGTTTCAATATTAAAAACTTTTATCGAGCATAGATACTTTCGAAATACTTAATCCTAATTAATATTTTTTTAATGGAGTTGCCAGTATTGTTTAAATGAGAAAATATTATTTCCTACTTTGTAACTATGAATAAAAATCAGAACCATAATCGAAAGGGTAATGAAAACAATGGATAGAAGCTGTTAGAGATGGACCAAAGAAGGGAAAAAACGGCTCTATCGTTAAAAATATTTATGGCATTAAATTTTTGGAAGACAAAAGAAGTTTCAATGCTTAATTTTCTTGCAGAAAGTGAAACGATAACCAGAATATAACGGATGATTTTTTTAGTGCGATAGTGGTCGCTGCCAAACGAACTGTGAGTTAGCGTACTTCTAGTGTCAAAATTATTCAGTATAGCCTAAACTTGAAGAGATTTACCACTAAACACCAAGTCATTGTTTTGAACTGCTCGGCGCACGTTTCGCTAACCATGTTAGCAGCATCAGCAGATGATTTAATCTAATTCTAAAACTAAACTATGTTCTATTTATATGAAAAACCCTACCTAACGAAGCCTGTAAAAATCATGAACCGTGAAGTTTACTAAGCCTTACGTTTAGGATAGGTCCTTTATCTCGGTTCATGTGTATCCAAAGCCCTATTATTTTAACACTTTTAATTAAATTCTTAAATTACTAATATCTATACTGTGGTCGACTGCATGTTGGGCAACACAAGATTTTTTATTTCTCTCATATCTAATGTGGGCAATATGTTCTTTATATCTAGTCAATATGGATCTTTTTGTTTGCCCAATATACCTTCGATCACAGTCTTGACAACTAATTTCGTAAATCCCCGACTTTTCATGTTGCTCTACTTTATCCTTTGGATTACCCAGAACTTCTCTTAATTTATTATATGGTTTGTACACAACCTTAATGTCCACTTTTTTCAAAATTTTGTCTAGCCCTCCTATAATTGTTTGTTATAATTATCTTTAATTAAAGGAAAATTAATTAATCTATTTACCATAAAATTTAAACTATCCATCTTATTTTGGAAGCTATGATTTGAATCGTTAAGAATGTATCTCGAAGGGGTGGTGTTTTTTTCTGAAAATATCAAAATCTAACCTATTTTTATTATTTCTACTGACTAACACATCCAGAAATGGTAAACTATCGTTGTTTTCGAGTTCATGCGTGAATATTATATTTTGAGATTTGCTATTTAAGTTCTTAATAAAATCATCTAAATTTTTATTTTTAGAATCGAAAATGGCAAAAACGTCATCCACATATCTTAACCATACCTTTGGAAAGTAGCTGAATTCATCTTTTGCCTCGGTTTCAAATTTACTCATAAATAAGTTGGCTAAGAACGATGACATAGGATTGCCCATTGCCGTTCCTTCTTGTTGTTCATAAAACCTGTTATTAAGCTGAATACAATTTTGTTTCATACATAATATTGTTAAGGAGATGTACTCAGAAACAATCTTGTTAGTAAAACCGTTTAACTCGAGTAACTCCCTCAGACATTTCAAGATCAGGATGTGGAATCGGGACACTCGGAAACAACGATGAAACTTCAAAGGAAACCAAAATCTCACCTTCCTGTAGATGTGTGTTTTTGACTTTTTCTATGAATTTGATTGAGTTTATCACAGAACACCAAGGTAGTTGGTTTGGTAGATTTTCGAATTCCTTTGTTGAATTCCAAGTTGTATGTTGGAGAATCAATGGCTGATACAATTGGTCTCATTGATTTTCCTGGTTTATGAATTTTTGGTAGAGCATACAATCTTGGCATTTTTGGATTAGCAACATGTAGTTTGCTTTTCAGAGAAGGAGAAATAAGGCTGTAATGCTGAATAAGCAGTATAGTCTAGTAAATCATCATGAAACATTTAACATAAGAGCAACGCTTGCAAATTGTTAAAATTTATTCGCCGAATTATCGACAAATTTCGAACGCATTTCACGCTACCCGATGTTAAAACAAAAACAAGACAAAAAACTGTACGATTTGAAGAAAATATCGCCGCTGTTGCTGAAGATCCAAATTTATTAATTCGTGGCCGTTCGCAGGAAGTTCGGCTTTGTTATTTGACCATGTGGGACATTTGATCTGAAGGAGAGGTGGTTCCAACAGAATGTGAAGTTCCAACTCCACATATCATACTGCCAACGCAACAATCGATTCATTAAGGGAACAATTCGGTGAGAAAATGTTTTCGATTATTTTGTTATTTAATTTTTCTTCGAACGCATAAAAAAGTATCTTATATATTGCAACGTGAACAGTGAAAAATACAAAAACATTCTAATTTTTTTTTGTTTTCTTGGTCAGGCGTTTTACTTCAAAAACGTCACAAAATATGTGTTATTATAACTCTATAGCATACCCCATTGATTTGCTTTCCAGTGTCATATTCTATCCAAAATATGCATTAATCCGTGGCTTCTTTTAAATCTGCTTAGATTTCCCGAACCACAAATATGGCATTTTTGCTTACTGATCTAATCACCAAATTGGACATACGCTTCATTACGAAAGATAGTTTTTCAACAAAAATGAACATCAGCACAATTGCAAGACCCAATTTAAAACTGTGCAACACCGCTAGTCACCAGCTTCGATTATAAAGAATGTCCCACTAGACACTTCGGGATTTCCTTGTTAGATAAAACTAACAATTTTAGGAAAATAACATGCTTGTTAATTCTATCAAAAAGTAATGACATGGTAGTTATGTTTTTAAAATAATATTCTTCAAATGATGTGCTATATTAGAAATAATCTTCTCTTTGAAATTAGAAATGATGCAGAATTTTGCAATAAAATTATATTTTCCGACGAAGCTCATTTCCACCAGGTTTCCCAACAGGTTATGTGAACAAGCAATATTGTAGGATTTGAAAAACCTTTACATCTTCTTCGATTAACAGTGTGGTATGCATTGTGAGCTGAAGGGGTTATATAGCTATTTTTTCATGTTAATGGCGAATGCTACCTCAGTATCTTAAGAAACTTTTTGTGGCCCCAAATGGATAATATTCACCTTTCAAGTAGGTTATTTCGACAAGATGGCACGACGTGTCATTTTCTCGCCGCGTCATTTCCCGAAAAGGTGATATTCAATGCCCTGCAAGATCATGCGATCTAACCCCCCTTGATTTTTTTCTGTAGGGCTTCCTAACTCTATTTTAACAATCCGCAGATGATTAATGATTGTTGTTCTAAAATGTTATTGACAATTTTACGCAAAGAATTGCTATCTGTATTAGGCTAATTGAAAAGTTCGCCGAACGGAAAAACTGACTTTGTTCTCTCGTATATTCTCCCTTAATCTCAATACATTTTTTCCAGCGATTCTCCAATTAATTTATTCCATCTCTAAAATGATTTTCTGGAAGTCCTTCAAAATACTCATCTACGGCTGCTATAACTTTTTCATTTGATGAAAGACGCTTCCCATGTAGGAATTTTTTAGGAACATATGAAAGTGAGAGGGGGCCAGATCTGGTGAATATGGTGGATGCTCCAACAATTCGTAGTGTTATTTTTTCAATTTGGCCATTGCAAGAACACCTCTGTGAGCCGGTGCATTGTCTTGATGAAAAATTATTTTTTTCTTCGCCAAACTAGGTCTTTTCTCACGAATTTTTGCATCCGATTAGTCCAAAAGGTTTGAGTAATACTGTCCTGTCATTGTTTTACCGGTTTAAAGGTAATCAATATAACAAAATTTCTTTTGCTTCCCAAAAAATTGATGTCGTAATCTTTTTGGTCGATTTTGATCACTTTGGCTGCTTCGGAGATGAACAACCGGGCTCAGTCCACTCTGCAGTTTGTTGTCACAGTTCAGGATCATAGTGGTAAACCCAAGTCTCATCTATAGTTACAAAACGACGTTTAAAATCTATTTTATTCTTTCGAAAAAGATCCAATTGTTTGGTTAGAAAGTTTTACTCGAAGTCGTTTTTGATCAGAATTTAACAAATGCGGTTTTGCACACAGCTTTCAAAATATGATACACCCGTTCAGTTGAGATATCCACGGCCTTAGCAATTTCATTCAAAGTCAATTGTCTGTCATCCACAACAATATCATGTATAGAATTAATTATTTGTTCAGTAATTGCACTTATTGGACGTCCAGCACGAGGATCATCATCCAGACTTGTACTACCATGTTGAAACTGACCTGCCCACTTATAAACCATTGTTTTTGAAGGAGCAGACTTTCCTAAGACATTTACCATTTCATTATGACCATTTTAAAAAATAACATTGATACTTTTACTTTAAGCTGGTGTTTTTGTACGAATGAATTGATAGATCGACTTGAAACTTCACATATCTGCATATGAAGGATGAAACTTTAAAAGGTAGTAAATTGTATAGTTATTTTACTGCTCTATAGGTGTCACTCTGCGAACTTTTCAATTAACCAGTTGAAACAGCCGAGGGAGACATTTGGCGAATATTATTTTTAAACCATAACTTCCATTTAACTCAAAGAGATTTACCACTAAACACCGAATCACTTTTTTTGAAGTTCTCGACGCACGTTTCCCTAACCTAACATGGCATCATTAGGAGACGATGCTAACTCTGCTAGATGCTAGATTAAATCATCTCTTGATGAAGCTAACATGGTTAGGGAAACGTGCGTTGAGAACTTAAAAAACGTGATTCGGTGCTTAGTGATAAATCTCTTTAAGTTTAGTATTTCACACCGAAGGTTCCAATAGAAAAATTGATCATAATTTCCATGTCGCTACTTTTTGATAAAAAAGACAAACATTTTAAATGATTTTGCTTTTATTTAAAAAGAAGATTCCGAAGTACCTATTGGGACACCCTTTAGAATCAATTGAATCTTGTAGACATATAGAGGTAAATTATTCGGTACTACAGGTGACTAGAGATGGCAATTTTTGTGAACCTTGACAAACTGTTGAAAACATTCGAAATGCTTTCATATACATCAACTCTATTTTATTCTTAAGGCACGGGGCTCTATGTTTTAGATGCTATCAAGTATCGAACCGATCTCTGCAAGTTTTTAATGAAGTTTCGAATAGCGTTCCACTTGGCACAAGATTTGGTAGAAAAATTGATCGGATTTTACGAATCGTACTCGTAATCGTGAAGGTAAATTTTCGCAATAAAGTTCTACGCTTTGTACGCGTCTTACGATTGTATAGCGTTCCATTATAAATTTTCCAAGTTTACGGATGACAGATATCAAATATAATTTTCAAATAGCTTTACAGAAATGACGTGGAATTCAAATCTGCAGGTTTTGTTGCAACAGCCTTTATAAAATTTGTCTTTTCTAATTAATCACATTTTCCATTGTAGCATTCAGCACAGACATTCCTTTACGGGACTTTAGTTAAATCTTATAACTAAACAGGGTGATGCAAAAAGAATGCCCTTTATACTTGGATCGTCGGAGGTCGATAATCACTACACACTACCTTGAATAATTCAAATAGTTCAGTTTTAGTAATCATAAAAAATGGCGGTTTAATTATTGAGCATTTTTTAGAAGAACCATTGCCGTTGTTACCGTAAACTGACATTAACAGATTTATATAGTTTTTCAAACTTTTTGAAAAAATTATTAGTAAATATATTTTTGATATAATGTTCACATGGCACTTGCGACTCTTTTGATTTAGTCATTCTAACTAATATGTGCTATTGATATGAAAATTATAAAATCACTAAAAACCATGCCAAAGTTACCCCGGGTTTGGGGTCATTGGCAGGTTGGTCATTGTTACTAGGTAACTTAAAATAATGGATGTAAAACAATATTAAGTAGAAAATATATCTTTATTACAAGTCTTAAAACTAACCCTATACTACCCTATATTAATGTAATTCGAAATATAAATTACCAAGAAATATTTAACCAAACAGTTACGAAGTCAACATTTTTTTATTTAGAAGAACTACGAAATTCTATGGATGACGAAGAAAAACTAATTTTCATGAAACTTTTAAAAACCTTGCCTCAGTTATTCTTTTACTTGATAAATAAACGATCGGAGATGGAAACAATCAGAAAATCAAACTAAAAAGTTTAATTTTCTTCGTTCCATTTTTCGAATTGGAAACAAGCCGGCGAGTTTCAATGTCGAAACTTTTGCCGAGCGTACTTGTGAAGTGCTTCGACGTAATTAGCGACTTTTTAAGTGGTATTGTAAATATTGCTTCAAAAGTAGAATATAATTTTAAACAATAATTTTTGTTTTTTGTCAACAAAGGCCGAAAGGCCAAAAAAAGTTAAAAAATCCCAGAAAATGATTTATTGACTTGAAGATAAAGGATTGTCCTATAAGACGGTTAGGGTATCTTTCAAATAAGGTATAGTCATTTTCAAGATATTTCTTTGCACTTCGGCAAAATGTTAATTGCCCCAATAAATCTCAATAAAAATATTCCTAGTTTCTTAAAAGACGCCAGAGCCGGGGTAGTTTAATTTCTGAATAATTTTGGGAAAAATAAAATATTGTTAAATTAAGATTAATTTTTCTCGGAAGGGTTCGACGTATAATTGCTGTTGTTCCGAGTATGACTGCCTTTTGCATCCAATTTATGGTATTGTATTCTATTTGAAGATCATTTAAGTGCAGCAATGATAGTTTATGCACTAGGCCATTCGCGGATATTATGAAATGTTTAACAGTAACTCTTTTCATATGCCAAATATCTCGAATTTCATCAGCTAGTTCTTGGTATTTTGCACTTTTTGTATATATGCCTTATTCAGATTTTCATCCAGGGAGACAGAGAAATCAATGATATGACATATCTTGTTTTCCTTCTCCACAACCACCATGTCTGGCCTGTTGTGCACCACACTACGATCGGTTATTAGATATGTATCCCATAATATTTTTATTGTGGTGTTTTCAATATCGGGTTGCGGTTGATATTTATAAGGAGGCAACTCTTGGTTTACTAGGCCGGCTCTCTGAGCTATCTTTAAATGGATAACTTTCCCCATGTTGTTATGTCTGCTTAAGTAAGCAGTCGAAGCTAAATAGGTGCAAGCTGAAATGAGATGTTGAACAGTTTCTTCTGCTTTGTTGCATAGCCGGCATTTTGTTATGCTTAGGAGTTGTTTTATGATATGCTTCTTGTAATATCTAGTAGGGACCACTTGATCTTGGATTGCCATTAAAGCTCCCTCTGTTTCAGGGAACAGATAATCAGAGATAAGATAGGTGTTGCTTGCTCTGGGGTCTGCGTCTTCTTGATTGAGGTTGTTATAAAACCTTCGATGCATGGGAGCCACATCATACCCAATCAAGTTTTTGAAAAATGGGATATCTTTAGAACGAAAATATTTTATTAACCCGTCTATTTCTTTTTGCTGTGCTTCTTCGAAGCTTACAATTCCTCTGCCGCCTCTGTCTCGAGACAAATAGAACCTCTCAATAGCAGAGTTTGGATGCAACATCCGATGCTTGGTTAACGTACTGCGGAGCTTGCGATCCAGGGCTTTCACTTCTGTTGAGGACCAGTGGTGTGATTCCGAAGGTATAGGTTGTTATTGGAGCGGCTCAGGTGTTGAGTGCAGTTACTTTGTTTTTTGCATTTAAATATGTTCTTAAAATGTTGTTGATCTTGTTAAAATACTCATCTTTGACCTTTTGTTTATTTATTTTTTCATCTATATTGAGGTCTTGTTGGAATCCTAGATATTTATAGGTTTCATGTGGGCGTATGGCTGGAATAGTTGTGATAGTCATACTTCTAAGTTGTTGTTGATTTTTTGCGTATAGTTTCAAGTCATCGACATAGAAGAGATGTGAGAGCACAACTCGCTCGCCAATGCTGCAGCCGTTATTACTACTGTTCAACATACGACTCAAAGGATTGAGAGCCATACAAAACCAGAGCGGGCTCAGACTGTCCCCTTGAAATATTCCTCTTCTAATAACAATCTCAGCAGTCCTTTAGTCTTTCAAACACAAACTGGTTCTCCAGTTTCCCATTAGATGATTGAGAAGATTGATTATTCGAACATCAATTTTGTAGATATATAGTATTTCTTTCTAAGATTTAGGAGATTAAATTATTATTATTATGTATGACTAAAACATTTTTTTTTGGTTTGTGTATTTTAAATTTATTTGAATTTAAATGAAATGAAATTTCCTCCTTTTACATATTTTAGTGTTATTTGCATTAGGAACTTAATTTTTTTGGCGGTTATGATAACTAGCAGTGTCCATTACAATTAAGGTTTCCTTAGGCACAAAAAGTTCTTCTGTGGTGTCGTCATGGTCCAAAAATGAATGTTTAATATTTTTAGAAGAGAACGGTAAACAATTTGGAACCCATGCATCCTCGGAACCAGCATGTAAAATTGTAAAAAAGTTTCCTTGTTCGCTGGGGCTTTGGTTTGGTATTTTCTTGGTGTATCTACCCATCCTTTTGCTGGCGTCTCATGTGTATCGAACCATGTTTCATCAAGGTAAATAATGGAACGATTTTCTAATCTGTATTTTTTATAGAGTTTAAATAGTCAAACCGCTATAGTCGCAATCGTTGTGATTCCATTAATATTTGTCTTTTATTAATAGTCCGATATGCAAAACCCATTTGAGATAATATTCTCAGTATGATAGTTTTACTACAAATAATGTTGGTTTCATCTTTCCTTAGTCGCTGTTGAATCACTACAGACTTTTTGGCTTTAATTGGCTTCGTCACAATATCTTTAACTGTAGACAATGGAGTTTTCGTTGATGAAGACATTTCTGCTGCGGCTGCATTTACATTAAGCCCTCTATTCAATAAAGACACATACACATTTGTAACAATTTCTTTAGCATCGGGCAATAAATGTTTTCTTTTAAAATTAGCACTATCGGAGGCACAATGATCATTATCTTGCCAAGAACGCCACATTTTTAGCACGTTTGGAATGACAAAAAATGCCATCGAAATTATAGGAGTGTACTGTTTAACCGTTTTTACCCGTTATTTTATTAGGCCCGGCCCTGTTTACGTTTTTTTGCAACTTTGCCGGGTTTCGTTATGACAGGGATTGTTAAGAGTGTATTGCAGCCAATCAGTGAACAATATATCTTGAAACGCACTATACAATATTGACTACAAGCGATAATCCGATAATTTTAATTTTATCTTGAAGAACAAACAATGACATTATGTTTTGAAAATAATGTCGTTCAGATTCTGCTTCGACTGGTGGAATGCATTCTAGAGAATCAATTTTCGATTACTCTTTCATTCACATCGCGTTATATATTTTCAGTGATGGCCTGTTTAAATGTTTCGTTTAGGTTCAAGAATTATTCCAGGTTTATTTCTGTAAACCATAGATTTCACATAACCCCCCCCCCCCCCCTCCATTAATAATAATTAATTAAAGCATAGACAAAGAGAGTCTGCCCCCCTCAGGAGAGGGATTTAGTGGGACCGCCCGCTTCTTCTTCTTCTTCTTCAAAGTCACACCATCTTGTTGAAAGAAAACATTGTTTATCCACATTTATCAGTTCAGCCCAAAGATATTCTGTTAACATATTCCTGTAGCATTCACCATTAACAGTAAAATGATTCAGTCACTTTCTGAAGTTCAAGAGATAACTTTGAATCACTTGAAGATTTTCATCGGCCCAAATCCTGCAGTTATGTTTGTTCACAAACCCATTAAATTAGAAGTGCGCTTCGTTGGAAAAAAATTTTTTACTTGCTATTTGAATCGTGTATCTTTCCATGGTAAATTAACAAAAAAATTTATGAGAAATTGAACACAGCAGTTTATTAGTGACATTTACATTTTAAACAGTATTGCCACTATTAGAGTTCAAAGTTCTGACATCCTTATTGGAAAATTATTTATATATTCTGACAAAAAAAATGTAAATACCGTAAAAGGTTGTTTTTGAATTTAATATTTTTTCAAATATTTTTTAGGAAAAACATAGCTACTACAGCGGAGAAGAAACGATTATAGTTTGGTAAAAGAAATTTAACTGAGGTAGCCGATACTTGATTGAAATTCATTTTAAATAACTAAACAAAGATTAATATCTAAAAATATCCACCATATTTAAAATTGTATATTGTACGTATTTGAAAAAGGCACTGTGTGTCGAAACAATTGTCATACATACAATTTTAAACATAGTGGAAATTTTTAGATATTAATCTTTGTTTATTTATTGGTAAAAGAATATGGAACAGTTGTGCAAAATTTAATTTCCGATTCAAAGAAATTGATTTATTCGGCAGTTTTTTGTCGACTTCTTCGTTTGGTTTGGTTCGAAACTGAGACTGACGAGATTATTAGTGTGAGTGTTGATTTCGAGAAATCAAACTTCATTCAAATGTTGTTGAAAGTGGTTCGATACACACAAATGATGTTCAAAATCAGGACTTAAGATCATCATGAACCGATTTTCGATAACTCAATATGTGGCTGATGACCGATTAGCAGTATTAGAAAAAATGTCCAAACCCTTTATCTACAGTTGTGATCAAAATAATAAGAGTATGAATGCTGAATCTAATCATTTTATTTTAACGTGTTTAACGAATTTATTACAGAATTACTACAATATTATTAACGTTGGGTAACGTGTCCAGATACAAAAGATATTGATAAAACAAAACATTAACCTAATGTTACAAAAGTTATTACAACAATATGTGCTTTTTTCTGGTCTGGTTGTGAAAACGAATGCTTATTAACAAACGTAATAAATATAAAATATTAGTATTTAGTAAAATATCGTTTTTGTTTAACCACAGCTGAGCATCTCCTTGGAATATAGTCTATTAACTTCTGACTAATTTCAACCAGTATAGAATATCAAGTTTTCTTGACTTCTTCCCACAATATATATCTTATTTGCGAGAAACCATCTTTTCACTACTTTCGCGGTATATTTCGGATCGTTATCCTGCTGGTAGATCCACTTTAGCGGCATACTCATTTCAGCATAAGGAAGCATAATGTTTTCTAATATTTCCATGAAGGTTTCTTTGATCATGGTATCTTTGATTCAATATAGTGGACCTCCACCATTATAGAAAAAGCAACCCCACAGTTAAATATTTCTTTCCTCCTCCATGCTTTACTGTTCCTAATGTATTTCGTAGATTTAGTTTTTCATTATTATATCACCTAACGTACCGTTTTCCATCTGATCCAAAGAGATTTATTTTTGTTGCATCACTAAATAAAATATTTTTCCAATTACGGCTGTAGTTTTCGTTTAAGTTAAATCTGGCAAAACTTAATGAAGACTTAACGCAACTCTTCCATGAAGATCCATCTCTACCAATCGTCTACGAATTATCCGTGTACTGATTTGTAGACCCATTTTCCGTTTAATGTCAAACGAAGTGGAAAATGGGTATTTCCGCTCCTCCCGTGCACTACATTTATCCAATCTTTTGCTTGTTTTTCTTGGACGATCTCTGGTTTCTGGTAATATCTATATTAATTTTTGCTCCTTTAAATATTTGCAATAACGCATTTAGATCGCTTTAGTAGATGAGAAATAAATTTATAAGTTTGGTTTGGTTTGTTTTGACTCCGTAACTGCAATATTAGATACCTCTCTTCGGGATCTGGAATACAATGCTTTGCGTCACCCATAGTAACATTTAAAACTGTATGAATGCTTATGGATGCTGTATGGATGCATGGACAACGTATGTAATGTCTGAATGATTAGAAAAAAATATATCGACAATGTATACCAAAGATATTAAAATATTTTCGATAACAATGAACAAATAATAAATTTAATTTACTAAACTAAATTTAATAAATGTAATTTTTTAATAACAATCAAAAAATTTCAAAGCTAGTCTTATTTTTTTGTCACCTAAAGTTTTTATTATCGCTAAGAAATATTAACCTGATAAAATAAACAAATAAGTCTCCATTATTATATTCAACTGGCAAATTACATTCCAATTACATTCCATTACATTCAAATGACAAGGCATTGTACCAATAAAAATATGTATATATATATATATATATATATATATATATATATATATATATATATATATATATATATTTATATATATATATATATATATATATATATATATATATATATATATATATATATATATATATATATATATATATATATTTATATATATATATATATATATATATATATATATATATATATATATATATATATATATATATTTAAATTAATTTAAACATTCTTAATGTCATCATGTCATCTCCAATACCACTGATGAGAAGTTTTACATACATTTGGAAATAGTCGGAAGTCACAAATAATGATCAGACACCATGACATTAAGTAATATCTGGATCATTGAAGCCTGTTCATATATTTTTTTCTTTTTTTTGAGTTTTTCGCCATGATCTAAAACTCAAAAATATCCAAAATATCTATTCTTATGTAAATAATCACTGAGTAAAAAACAAAAAACCAAAAGAAAACAAATTTCTCCGTTTTTTATTATTTATTTACATAAGAACATATATTTTTGATATTTTTTGAGTTTTAGATCGTGGCGAAAAACCCAAAAAAAAATCCATTACAATAGTTATGCCAGTGTACATAAAGAAAGGAATGTAACGAAACTGTACATTAAAATTAAATATACAGTGGATTTAAGAATGCGAGTGTGTACCTCGATGAACATGGCTGATATACGAGGGTTGCTATTTATGTATTCGGAATTGATAACAATGGTGTTGATAGGTGCCATCTGACATATACATCGTAAAGTTTGACATTGTTGAGTATATACATACTCAAAACGTATTAGCATATGGACGCTGTTTGGGTTGTTTAGTAGCTTGAAAATTTCATATCAGTCAAAAAATGAAATTAACTCGTGAGCATTTTTGTACGATGATTTACTATGACTTTCGACGTGGATTATCTCAACAACAGTGCATCGATCAACTCACTTCGACTTTTGGCGATGAACCACCAACACCACAGTATAGCACTGGTTTAGTGAATTCAATCGTGGCCGTCGTTCGCTCATGGATAATTTTAAAAAAGGTTGTCCAAAATCAGTTGTTGTGAACATTATATTTTTTTGACATTAAGAATGAACAGAGGATACTAGCGACTGGAAATTTCTGATGATGAAAGCTTAAATATTATAATTTCATTAAACATGAAATCAATCAAATATGATAATTCTTGTCACAGATTTAACCTATCACCTTTCCATTAAACATACCGTGTATAAATATCACAAATTCCTTAAGCTCTTTCCAAATAAAAATACACAATTTAAACTTCAGGCTCTAGCAGGAAGAAAAATGAGGTTATTCATTCTAAGGCATCGACAACGACTGCTATTTTCTCCAATTTATCTCGCTTTGTCCGTTTGTTCCTGTTTTTCTCGAGAACCTTCCATTTCCTAAAGTTGAAACTGATTTCATTATTTTTGCTGCTGTTTTTTTCACTTCAGCTAATTGGTTTAATCTGCAGTATGTTTTTCAATAGTTCAAGATTTTTTTTTAACATCGAGTGTATTATATTGTAGTGTTATAAAGTCGTTGTCGTGTAAAGCCTGATTGTTCAATTCATAATCATAATTTTACAACATTTTTACAGTTTTTCTTCAGGTTTTAAAATGTTTACTCTTTAATTTTGATAACGTTGAAATGATTAGAGCACGACTACTCGGAATTTATTATCGGTCTAAGAGTGATGAGTTTTTTATTTCGATGAATCGCCAACTGCACTAGCAAAAATTAAACAACTGTGATGAATTTATGTCTAGCGTGTTTCGATAGTGCTTAACATTGAAGAAGAGTTCAAGATCGAAGTCTACGATTCATCACTATCAAAAACCGATTTTCGACAACTCTTTAGACCTCCAAACGAAGGTCTCCAAAGTACGGCCCGCTGGTCAAATCCGTCCCGCCAGGATCATCTATCCGGCCCGCGACTAGCGAATTTAGCAAGCGTATGCTCCTTTGGGGTGCGTACTCTACGACTACTTTAGAAATTATAGATAATGGCAGGAAAATTAAAACGGTTTTGGCCCTTGAGACTTACTGGAGAAATCAGTATGGCTCTAGGGCTGGAAAGTTTGGAGACCTCTGCGCTAGACTGATGGGTTCTTAAGGAAATAAGACCCACTTAAATGTCCAAACGGTTTACGGTCGCGTAAGATCATTTAGGCTGCAATATTTTCAGACCCATTTTCTGCAACTTCTTACTGCTGTACAAAACATTAAAACCGTTACCTTAGAGAACGTCAACATTACAGATAGAATGGCATCATATCCATAAACATGGTCTCCAAACTCAGGTTTTATGAAGAAATATTGAGCGATATATACATGGAACAATAGATGGTCATGTTGGAACAGTTATGGTCTTCTTGTTTCCTTTTTCGTCTTCTTTTTATCCTTTAACACGTATTTAGATATTTTCAGCAATTTCTCACGGAACCAATATATATTTCTAGGTGTTGCTGAAAGCCACGGTTGCCTTATCATGCTTTTCTATTTCTCTCTATCTATACCAATGTTCTTCGCATCATTGATAGTCAGGCGTTATATTTGGCATGTTCAATATATTTAATCATGTTTTTTTCGACATTGTTTCTTGCACTTTCCAATCACCTGGTAAATATATCCAAACCATTGGAGTGTAGTTTTTTAAATCTGCTCTTTAACTATTAGTTCATTGCCAAACCAATTTCTTATTTTCTCATTGTGATATTTGTCTATCATCTTCCCATAATCTGACGCAAGCAGTACATCTTACCTTGAGGTGCACCATACCTCAAGCTTACACATATGTACACTCCAGGCCAAAAGTTTACTCAATTATCACTACAATCATTTGGAAAAAAAATATAGTTTTAAATTAGTAACGCGAATCTTGAATAGTTTTATATCGTAAAAGGGTTATTTAGTAAACAATCAATACATTTATTTTTAGAAACGCAATTAAATTTATATTAACAAAGAAAAACAAATCAAAGTGTTTTTTCAAAATACAGCATAATAGGACACAAACATTATTCTGAATAATGTTTAAAACAAAGCGAGAAGGGCATTTGTAAAAACGGGGGGATTAATTAACAACACGAGAAGTCGGTAGTGTTTATTATTTTCCTTCTAATCTTCGGTAAATAATTATAAAATGACTTTTGAATAAACTATTAAGTATTGCCTCTACCAAAAATCGCTCAACGCGGCTAAAGAAGTTCACAGAAGCACTTAAAAAAAATAATAAAAATATATATATATATATATATATATATATATATATATATATATATATATATATATATATATATATACCGCGAATCTTTATTCCAAATTTTGAAAGAACAAGGACTAGATCTGAAAACGCTGGCAATTATTAAAGCAACATTAACTAACACAAGGTCAAAAATTAAATTCATGGCTCACATCTCAGAGCCCTTCGAAATTAAAACTGGAGTGAGACAAGGGGATGAACTCTCGCCACTCTTATTTAACTGTGTGTGTTCTAGAAAAAGTAATACAGGAGTTGCGTGACAAAAAGTCGGCCCTGAATATTCACCAGCCCATTAAACTGGGGAGAACCAACATCAAAATAGATTGTCTGGCGTTTGCTGATGATCTAGCGATTTTGACTCAAGATATATTAACGGCACAAAAGCAGATTGAAATCCTAAAAGAAACAGCAGAAAAGGTAGGACTCCAAATTTCCTTTGAAATGACACAATACATGACCTTCAACAGACTAAGAACACCATTTCTAAAAACAAAATATGGTAGCATCAGCCGAGTCTCTCAGTTCAAATATTTGGGTGAAATAATCATGGAAAATGGCTTGAAAAAAGCAGCCAATAAGGGTAGATGTCAAAAAATGGAAATGGCATTAAGACTTACACAAAATATTTACAACAAAAAATGCATATCTAAAAACTCGAAATTGAGACATTACAACACAGTTATTAAACCAGAATGTCTATATGGGGCAGAAACACTCATTATGAATAGAAAGAGAGACATCGAGGACATTGAAAAGAAGGAAAGAAAAATCATAAGAAAAATCTTAGACCCCAAACAAATAAATGGCACAACATACCGACTTCGAGGAAACCAAGAAATCAAACAATACACTGATATACATAGCAATATGAGAAAAAGAATACTTAGGTTTTAGGGGCACATAAAACAGATGAATCCGAATAGATTAACTAGACAAATAGTCGAAATTTATGAAAATAGGAGTAGAGCTAAAATATAAATAATTAAATGGATTGCTGCAATTAAAGAGGATCTAAGATCAGCAAATATTACACAATGTAAAATTCAGGATAGAGGCTGTTTCAGACACAAGGTTAACGTTTGGGAGGTTGGCCAGAGGGAAAAATGTAGGAAGACTAGAACAACTTGGTCTGACGAAAGGAAAAAAGCTCCTAGCGAAAGAATGAAATTAGGATGGGCGCAAAGGAAGGCTAACGACAACAAACGCCTCTAATTGTACTTCGCGTGGTCCACCAGGGCCCATACGTGAATAATAATAATAATATATATATATATATATATATATATATATATATATATATATATATATATATATATATATATATACATATATATATATATATATATATATATATATATATATATATATATATATATATATATATATATATATATATATATATATATATACATTAAAAACCTGACATAGGCCAACTTTTTTATTTGAAGTGATATACTAATACTTCAAATGCAAAGTTGTAGAAAATAACTTAATGAATAACTTAAAATTTATAAATAATGCTTTCCGGTGGTGCCAGAATTCTTCAGTAGCTACTAAAACAATATTTTTTAAATGGCAATACCGTATTTTTTAAACATAATTTGACAAATCATAAAATTCGAAATTAAAAATGCTATGTCACATTTCTTTATTGGGGCAGCCGTTTTAAAACAATCAATTGTTATTCAATAACAAGACAACTTTTTTTGCTAAAAGAAATCAGTTTAAAATAATAATCAAAAATGACTCTTATAAACTAATCAATTATTTTTTTTTTCACAAATGTTCAAACTGGTGCCTTCCTTGTAATCTACAATATTGAACTCTTTTAACAATATCATTACTAACCCTTTCCAACATATTGGGCGTAATGTTATTAATTTGTCACCGATTTCATTGTTTCTGTTCATCAACAGAATTAGGAACGGTCATGTATTCTTTGGTTTTTAAGAAACCCCACAGGAAACAGTCAAAAGGTGTGAGGTCAGGCGACCTAACAGGCCACTCAACTAAACCCCTTGTTCCTATCCATCTTTCTGGCAACAGTTCATGAAGATAATCCCGCACATTTCGCGTAAAAAGAGGTGGTGCTGAAGCACGCACACACTTTTGGAAGTAGAACAGCAGCTCATCAAAAAATAAGTCAAGTTCGTTTCTCGATAACTCTAAATAATGTTCACCATTTAAATTTTGTTCTATGAAGATAGGCCCGACCGCTTTTTTATTGTAGATTCCACACCGTACGTTAACTCTTGGATTATTTTATCTTCTTCTTTCTTTAACCCAATAAGGATCACTGTCATACAAATATCTGTAATTTTGTCTATCGACCATGCCACTTAAATAAAAAGTTGTGCTTCCTGTGCTTCTTGAAATTGGATTGCTGATGCTTCTTGCCCGAAAACCAGTCGCAAAGCTCCAATCTTCTATCACAATCATCATTATGCAATTCTTGTTCGATTATCATTTTGTATGGATGATAGTTGTGCCCCTGTAAAGTAACCCACATTTTTGACTGAGGGCAATTTTGTGCGTTGAGGATTTTCCATTACAATGAAGAATATTTTCTTCGGTAATAACATTTTTTTACGCCTTTTGAGGATCCTTGGGCACACACTACCAGTTGTTTTTAGTTTTACTATAATAAGTTATTCCTTAAAAACTCCGGATTTGAAAAAGACTTATCGGGATGTCTTGCGTGGAATTAATTAAGCCACCAGCATGAAAAAAAAAATTCAACTCTCTCTTTTTAATTAAATAATAGATTCATCTTAGCAACTGAATTAAAGCGTTATTTTTATACACATTGAAATGCAACAGCTTTCGGATAACACAATGGCAGCACAATAATAATGGCTCCTTTCAAACAACACAATATTTGTTTATTTTCCAACGCCTGATATTGCTATCCATTTAAAAAATATTGTTTTAGTAGCTACTGAAGAAATCTGGCAACACCGGAAATTATTGTTTATAAATTTGCCTTATTCAAGTTATTTTCTACACCTTTGCATTTGGAGTACTAGTTTATCACTTGAAATAAAAAAGTTAGGCTGTGAGGTACATATATATATATTCTTCATTAAATCGATCGATTTAATGAAGAAACGGAGGACAATGAACAATGCAGGCAGGTACGTAGGTCGAGTACGTTGAGCTTTGCAAAACTATAACAAAACGTATTCGAGAGGAAACGCATCGGTTCAACATGCAGCCAGTACAAAAAACACTAGAAGAAAACAAAGGAATAAACAAAGCCAAACATAAGATGATAAATAAAAGGACACAAATGTTTGACTTAATACGTGAGGATGGCACAGTTTGTAGGGAGCGTACGGAAATGTTAGAGGTTATCAGAAGATTTTATTCAAAGTTATATGAAAATCAGAACCAGTTAAAGACAGCAATGCCCACGGAACAGCAAATGCCAGATATCTTGTTGGAAGAAGTGACAAATGGCATAGAAGCGATGAAGAATAGAAAATCCCCATGAAAGGACAATGTAACCATTGAAATGTTGAAGGCTGGTGGTCGAACTCTACATAAAATACTGGCAAAATTGTATTCAAAATGCCTCAAAGATCAAAAAATACACAGTCTATGGAAAAATGCTGAAGTGATTCTTCTTCAAAAGAAAGGAACACAGGAAGATTTAACTTTTAACAGGAACTTTTCACCAAGATAATATCTAAAAGAATATTAAGAACACTGAATGACGCACAATCAAAAGAGCAGGCAGGGTTCAGAAGTGGATTTAGTACAATGGACCATATCCAGGTTGTCCAACAGAATATAGAAAGGCACAATGAATATACCATGCCACTGTGCTTGGCTTTTATTGACTATGAAAAAGCATTTGATTAAGTATCAACGCCGACCATAATGGATGCATTGCTTAACCAAGGGATAGACAGAGCCTATGTGAACCTACTGAGATACATGTATGAGGAAGCTACAGCTATAGTTCTGTTCAATATCGCCTGTTCTTTTCTCAGCCTGTCTTGAAGAGGTATTTCGTAATCTGGATTGGGAACAGCAGGGAATAAAAATCAATGGTATATATCTAAGCCAGCTTAGATTGGCGGATGATATCGTTCTCCTTTTACAAGCCCCAGATGAGCTACAAGAACACATACGAGAGCTGCAAAGTGCGGGAGAACCATTTGGTTTGAAAATAAACCTAAAAAAGAGTCAGGTTATGTTTAACAAATTTGCTGTCAACAGAAGAATTTCTATTTTAGGAAGTGATTTAGAGGTTGTGGACCACTACATATATCTTGAGCAAAGGATCTCAATGGATCTCAATGGATGGTGATACCGCCGGGGAGGTGGAACGGCGTGTGGCTGGCAGACATTTGGCGGCTCAATATAGTATTTAAGAGCAAACTCCCACTGTGTCTGAAGAGAAAGGTTTTTAATCAGGCGTGCTGCCTGTTTTGACATATGAAAGTGAAACATGGACACTCATATCACAATCAGTTCAAAAGCTTCAGGTTGCACAGAGGGGGATGGAAAGGTGTATGCTTGGCATTACAAAGCGGGGCAGAAAGACCTGCATATGGATCAAAGAACAAACGAAGGTATGTGACATCATTGGAAGTGCGAAAGAATTGAAATGGAAGTGGGCAGGCCATATAGCGAGACAATGCGACGACGGATGGACCAAAGCAATTCTGGAATGGATACTGCTTGATCATAAACGCCCGCGAAGAGGGCCGAAAACACGATGGAGGGATGACATCATCAAGTATATTGGACCCGAATGGCAGAGGAAAGCTCAGGACCGTGCGAATTGGAAGCAGGCTGGGGAGGCCTTCATCCTGCAGTCGATCGACAATGGCTGAATGATGATGATATATATATATATATATATATATATATATATATATATATATATATATATATATATATATATATATATATGTTACATCTAATATTTTCACGGATGGTAGATAATGTTTCCAAATCATTCCGGGTGTCGATCCGTTGATCCTGTGAAGAGTCACGACGTTTCGGATCAACGGATCGATATATATATATATATATATATATATATATATATATATATATATATATATATATATATATATATATATGTATATATATATATATATATATATATATATATATATATATATATATATATATATGTATATGTATATTTATGTCTGTATATAAATATAACTGAAAATATAATCCCTTGACCAAGGAGAAACATGTATTTTCCAATAAATATCTAATTTTACGTTCTCTACTTAACCATTCCTTGTCTGTTTTATTTCCAGATTTGGACCGCTGATATGGCGATCGAGCAAAGAACGAAAAAAGCTGAACAAAGCAGCCCGAAATGCGAAGTGCAACAGCGGCGACAGCGGCATTCAAATCGAGGTGAGTGCACTTTACCATTCTTCTCTATTTAGCCTTTTTCTTTGACTTTTTTACCTCACTTTGTTGCATCCAAATGTGCCCATTTGTTGGAGTAATTTGCTGCTGTTGTGTCGACGAAAACTCTAGAACGCCATGTTCTCATTTTGATGGTAATTAGACTTGTTTTCCGAATGTTGAAATTTATTATTTATTACTTTATTTAAGCGCATGTTGCGGTAAAAAACAAAATTAAACAAAACACCTTTTCTACACCTAAATCTGAATCTGAATAACGATAGTAATTATATAAACAGTATAATTATTCAATCATTTTTAGAGGTATTTTTATTTATTTTCTGTTGAAGCCAAATAAACCGTATATTTAAAAATTTCCAAGACCCTTAATTTTTTCTTTGATCGGCACACACGAGTGACCATATCATAATATCCTTTCCAAATACTCGATGAAGTGAATACCTTATAATGCAACAATACTTTATAACAAAGAAATAATAATAAAAATAATAATCTTTATTTAGCACTTGACTACTACATACAATTTGTAATTAATTTATATTTGTACATATATTTGTAAATATATTTACATCCATATATCCAAATATATGTTCCGAAAGTTAATATATACCCACTAATGTATCCAAAATCGAACATACCGAACCTCTTTTGCCAAATAATGGGCAATATAAACAATTATGGGCAATATAAACAATTATGGGCAATATAAACTTTTTATAGTTCACTGCTCTGCTGGCAGACCAGTGAACAACCGAATACCATTCCCAAAAGCAGTTTCTGCATATATAGGTACTACGTTAAAAATTATATGAAGATTCTCCTTTGGGCGAATTCTACATTGATGTTTTTTTCGGATAACGCTATTAAGTACCTTCCAAGATATGCAGTCATTAAATTAATTTTAATTTTAAAAATCATATCAATACTAGCCATCTCAATACTCTGCCATACAAAGCATCAGCCCAAAGAGCGTAACATTAAATCCACCGGTGTGTACCTATCACAATGCAAAATAATTCGCATTGCCTTATTTTATAAAATCTACAGTCAATTTATTTCATTTTTATTACAACCTAACAACAAAGAGCTACAATAACTAATATGAGGATAAATCATGGTATAAGGGGGGCCGAAAAGTAATGTCGTTTTTGCGCATGTTCATATTGGTTTATCATTTACCAGCTAATTGTGTACTTCAAAGTCATGCTAAAGACGTTTTAAGGTTAAAGTGTCTTTTTACATGTAAATAAATAAATCTTAATTTTTTTACAATTTTAGGTGAAATGGCTAGCCAAGTACCAGAAGAGGTACATATCCGGCATTGTATGCTTTTTGAGTTTCACAAGGGTAGTAACGAAACAGTTGCTACCAAAAGTTTCATATTTACAGACCTGGTAAACATGAAAGCCTGATCATGATATGATTCAATCTGAGATTGAATCATCTCCTCATAATGCTAACATGGTTAGCGAAACGCGCGTCGAGAACTTTACAAATATGATTTATAAGTGGAAAATCTCTTTGGATTTTAGTGTTTTATACCCAAGTTTCAATAGAAGAATTGATCAGGTCGTTATAGGTGATGAAAAATGGTTTGTGAATAATAATGTTAAGTGTAAGAGATGATCAGCACAAAAACCGCTTATATCCGAAGAAGGCTATGGTATATATTTAGTGTGACTATAAGGGAATCGTTTATAATTATCTGTTACTTGAAAACCAGACCATTAATTCGAGGAAATACTGTTACAATTAAGTGCATTAAAGCGAACAATCGTTCAGAAGTGGTCTAAATTAGCCAACAGAAATGCTAGACCACAAGTGTCTTTGGCCACCCGATCCAACCTTTTACAACCTGACTGAGATGTGTTTATCCATCCATCTTACTCCCCCGATCTTGTTACAACCGTTAATTTAGATCGCTTTAAAACAACTTAGATAATAAAACTTGTATTTCCTTGGAAGACTAAAAAATCGCCTATATCAGTTCTTTAACCAGAAGCCTCGGAACTTCTATGAGCGCAGGATTATGAAGCTACCAAAGAGATGAGGAAAGATCATCGAACAGAACAGCCCACACTATATTGATTAAGTGAAATTTTTAGTACATCATTTTTCTCAAAGAAATGGGACTAACTTTTGCATCAACCCTATAAAATTAGAAAATTGGGATGAGACTCATCCACTTTATTCGCTGAGTTTTGTACTCTCAAATTATCAACTATTCAGATACTTAACTTAAAAGGTTCCAAAATATCAAAAAGTTGAGTATCAAAACCACATTCCTTCTGCAGATCCACAGCTTAAAAAATATCCGCTAAATGGCAAGAGGTTTTTGATAAGACGATTGAAATTGTATTAATGATCTCCTGATGATGCCCAGCTTGATTAGCAAAATGTGTATCTAGTAAAATAAATTCTATTTGGGGTATTATAAAAATTTTATATACATATTTTGAGTTATTTTAACATGAAATATTGGACATTTATCTAGAATCTCCGAAAAATACTTAACAACCCGAAACCTTTATACGCAACACGATTTCCCGAGCTATTTCCGGATAAATATATACACTACCAAGTAAACTAGCAACAAGGCGAAGAAAAATGGCAGGATATTCTTTTCTCGTGCGTCAAAAACGACTGCAATTTTCTCCAATGTATCTCGTTTTGTTTTGTTTGCGCCTGCTTCTGTAACGACTTACCGCACAGCTTTTGTCGGCGAAGATTGAAAGCCGTCCTGGAATTTTATCCAATTTGGTGTTAAATTTGCAACAAAAAGGGTTAAAGCTTAGCGTAACCAACTGTTGCTGGAAATTAAACTAGAAATGTCAGGAGAATAAGAAAATCGTAACGTTTAGCAAATCCTTAAATGGTATAATAATTTTTTTTTGTTTTAAGAAATATATAGGGTTTTCAGAAGACTGTCCCAGTACTTTTAAATTTTTATCAGAAAATAAAAGAACATTTTTTTATACACTGAAGTGATTTTATTTCGTGACTATTTTGTCAAAAAACAAATTGAAATTAAACTAAGACACAATGCAGATTTAGCAGTAGTAGAGTTTATATTGAACTAATAAGATCTAATAAGAATTTATGTTAATTATGTGGCAAATCAACGACATAAGTGATAAGAAGTAAAATAGGCAGTGGCAGACAGGAAATGCTTGAAGAGAACCTAGAAGGCATATATCGAACACACATCTTCCACAATAGCATTACGCCGAAAAATAAGCCGCTAGGCATATAGATCGAGTAGTAAACAAGTAAAATGTAAATCACTTAAAAGAAGAGTAAAGATTGGATAACACACACCCTGAACAGCATGCTAGACGTGGTAAAAATATTAAGGCATCGAATTTGTTGAGCTTCTGCTTCATTATCTGCCAATAGGTGGATTGTTGGAGCGTTGGTGTGTTGGATCTACATAAAAATAATTGAAATATTTATTTTGTATAAATAAAACAAAGTTGTTTAATTTTCACTTATATTTTGCAACAACGCGTGTCGCTATGTAGTTTCTTCGGATGGTTGACAAGGATATTCTTTGGATACTAATTAGTATGAATTTTCATCAAGAAAATGCCGCAACCATCCTCAATATTTATTTTGACTACATTTTCACTCAATCCAAATCGCATTGAATTAACTCACTGATGCAAGTTTTGTTTACAACATTGGCAACACCGCAAATTGTTAGGAAAATTCAGTTTTTTGTTTTATTGTTCTCTTAAGGTATTATTTGAAAATGGCTGTAATATCCAGTGGCAGTTCGTGAGGAAAAAAAAATGGGGCACGTATAACCAAATTTTGGAATGGAGATAGGAAAATGCGTCGCAACCAAAAATTTTACATTAGTATTATACACACACTTTGCTGTGTAGAAATATGAGTGTAACTGTCGGACATCAGATTTTCAAATAGGTACCTAGAAAATAAAATTTTGCTAAACTCACCATACGACCATGACCATTAAATCTGTTTGTAGTTGAAGTCCATCCTCCTAAATTTCTGAACAGCAAAGTGGTCAATGACTTGATCATTAAAATTTGAAATTGACTTCACAAGTTTTTTTTTTCAATAGATAGCATTGCTAATGCACACGGCCCTTCCTGGCCCATAGTGTTTCTTAGAAATGTTTTGATTCCTTTGAGGGTAGATAAACATCTTTCGCTTTCCACATTCCTCATAGGGACAGTACACAAAACAGTCAGCAATTCCACAGTTGCACTAAATGTTGATGTGAAATTGTTTTGGATAAATATTTGTAGCAGCGGCACAGCCCCACTGTGTTTCATAAAATCGTCCCGTGCATACATTACCGAGAGTTCATTTTTTAATTTTAAGTAATTCACGTTTGCAAACCAGTTACACACAATTTTAATGTCTTTATTTGGAAAGACCGCTCGGTCGTTTATTGCATGAACCTATATGGTTAAGGTATCACAGATTTCCTTGCATATCTTGACATTCGGATTGGGGTCCTCCTTGTCAGTAAATTTCCGTTTCTTTCCGCGATTCTCTCTGATCGTTCATTATATCTAGATGTCGGATAATTTAGGTAAGTAATATTTAACATAAACATTTTTTAATAATTCTAAATTGTCTGCCCATGATTGATCATATTCAATAAGAACCATTGCAACTTCTTGCAATGTCCATATACATAAGTAATATTTGGAACGCTTTAAAATGTGAAGATTTCCTTGGATTTGATGACAGTAATTTTGGCTCCCATTGACAACCACTTTATTATAGTTATTGTAATAAATAATATAACTAGAGTTATCTTTCAATTTTTCTGAAAGCTTATCATTTCAGTATATATATGGACATATTATACCATATATATTTAAATATCACACCATTTCCCCGGAGATTCAAACGCAGCTTTCCTTTTAATATTAAAATCAAATATCTTGGAACCATTTTTTCTAACATTGTTGACAAAATGGCAACTACAGACCAGTGAATGTTTTGAGGGTTCCCGATCTAGTCGCCTAGAAACTACGCAATCATTTTTATACGTCCATGCCATCTTATAAATATTTAATATTACCTCACAAGATTTAACCCTTTTTTTTCGCTGAGTTGAATCGACAGGAAAGACAAAAATCTAAAAAAATTTTTTTGTTCACTGTAATGTTTACAGTCTGGCACAAAACAACACATCACCATTTTCAACTAAAACAGAAACACCAATATTGTCAATATAATTTATATAACATATTTTGTAAAAAATCAACTTACCAATAATAAATTCAACAAAATATACCTGAAAATCCTCCCAAAAAACTGAAATTGACACTCATAAAGGGCAAAGTAACATAACCTGAAATTTACTTCCACACAAGAAAACATCCGAATAAAAACGTTTTACATGCAATTCAAATATGTTAAATGTAAAATGTAATTTGAGGATTACGAAACTGTGAGAGAAATTGCTTATTAAACTTGTAAAGAGAAGAAAATGACTATCAAAAATTCTCTTATGAGAATTTTAATAGAGATTTTCTTTATTTGGAAAGGTTCGATAAGCTCCGCCCATCACTGACGTCAGCGCTTAGGATGTCGGAGAATGGGACAGTGCCCAAGATGCGTTTATCTCCGGTTTACTAGCGAAACGGTGCATTGTTGTCTTTGTTTTTCACACGCCATAGTAAAGAAAACAGTAACGGCACAAACGTCTGTGCCCAAAGCACGTGTTCTTGAATTGGTGCGCTTCGGCAACCCACGACATATTTCGTTACCGCGAATGACATTATGGGTGTTAGACTAAAGAAGTCGCAAGAGGCGTGATCATAGACAAAACAGAGAATAAATTAATATAAAATCTGCAATTATTTTTTCCACTTAATTTTTTAATTTTTTAGGTTGGTCGCCAATAGTAATATCCATACGTTTCGGCATAGATTTGGTTTGTTTTTTTTTCAAAAAACGAAAAACTTGCACATTCAACACACAACATGAATTACTCTTTTTCATTAAATCACCAATTTTTGATATCATAACACATTTTAAATGCTTCACGTCACATTAAGAAACATATGATTAATTGTTTTATTAAATTTAGCATTCAAAAAGAGCCCGGCACGGCTTCTAACCTAACTTTCGGAATATATTGAAAAAATGCTTGTAGTGGATGTTCTTCCTCATAAATATGAAGCATATCGTTATATTTGCGTATAGAAAACAATTTTGGTTTTAAAGGGAATTTAAATACGATCACACCCAAATAATGTATATCGGCAAACAAGAGATAATCATCTCTATTAGTCGATTCTACGATACTACAATTCTACGATAGTACGATACTTCCATTTCTTGGCTGATGTATGACTGATTGTTAATTTTCAAAAAATTATTTTAACGATGTTCATTAGTTTATTCTCTAAATAATAACTATTTGTTATTTTCCAACTATGATTTTACACATATTTGCTTACAATGATAATTCTTATTATTGCTTTTCGATTGGCGATTCTATTCTTCTGTTCTTGTTAAACATGTCCTATACCTATCTGTCATCATTTTAGAGATTTTTATACCCACTTTTGTGGAAAGTTGTCTCATCCATGAATAAAATATATTTGAAAAAGTTGGATTCTTCTTCTATGACCCAGTTGCAAAATTCAAGCCGACGATCGAAATAATTTTGATTTAGTTGTGAAACCAATTATATATGATACGGTTGAAATTTATAGTTCCTTGTTATTCTGTTCGCTGTGGATTTTTTAACGCCTACCTCGTTTTCTATCTCCCTGCATGAAATATGCGGATTTCTAACCAAAGATCTAAATATCCGTTTTCTTCACTCTAAAGTTTTCTGCATTTCCAGGCTTCTTTCGTAATCGACACATCCAGTTCTTTCAAATCGCTCTTTCAGTCGTATAAACGCTAATGCATTAAGATGACGTTCGGCATTAAGGAATCTTTGCGCATAAATTCTACTTGATATATATATATATATATATATATATATATATATATATATATATATATATATATATATATATATATATATATATATATATATTATTTATTATTCACGTATGGGCCCTGGTGGACCACGCGAAGTACAATTAGAGGCGTTTGTTGTTGTTAGCCTTCCTTTGAGCCCATACTAATTTCATTCTTTCGCTATGAGCTTTTTTCCTTTCGTCAGACCAAGTTGTTCCAGTCTTCCTACATTTTTCTCTCTGGCCAACCTTCCAAACGTTAACCTTGTGTCTGAAACAACCTCTATCCTGAATTTCACTTTGTGTAATATTTGCTGATCTTAGGTCCTCTTTAATTGCCGCAATCCATTTAATTATTTCTACTTTAGCTCTACTCCTATTTTCATAAAATTCAACTATTTGTCTAGTTAGCCTACTCGGATTCATGCGCTTGATGTGTCCGTAAAACTTAAGTCTTCTTTTTCTCATATCGCTATGTATATCTGTGTTTTGTTTGATTTCTTGGTTTTCTCGAAGTTGGTATGTTGTGCTATTTATTTGTTTGGGGCCTAGGATTTTTCTTATGATTTTTCTTTCCTTCTTTTCCATGTCCTCGATGTCCCTCTTTCTATTCAAAATGAGCGTTTCTGCAGCATATAGACATTCTGGCTTAATAACCGTGTTGTAATGTCTCAGTTTTGTGTTTTTAGATAGGCATTTTTTGTTGTAAATATTTTGTGTAAGTCTCAATGCCGTTTCCATTTTTTGACATCTACCCTTATTGGCCGCTTTTTCCAACCCATTTTCCATGATTATTTCACCCAAATATTTGAATTGAGAGACAGTTTAATGGGCTGGTCAATATTCAAGGCCGACTTTTTTTCACGCCACTCCTGTATTACTTTTTCTAGTACACAGTTAAATAAGAGTGGCGAGAGTCCATCCCCTTGTCCAGTTTTAATTTCGAAGGGTTCTGAGATGTCACCCATGAATTTAACTTTTGACCTCGTGTTAGTTAACGTTGCTTTAATAATTGCCAGCGTTTTCAGATCTAGTCCTTGTTCTTTCAAGATTCGGAATAAAGATTCGCGGTCAATAGAATCATATGCTTTTTTGAAATCCACAAATGTACAGACGAGATTTTTATTGTACAGTTTTTGATGTCTTAGAATCAACTTTAGATTCAGGATCTGTTCAGGGCAGGATCTGCCCGGTCGAAAACCTGCCTGATATTCACCAATGTTCGGTTCTAACTGTCCCTGTGCTCTGTCTAGTAGACATTGAGATAGAACCTTGTAACAAACTGGGAGAAGAGATATTCCTCTATAGTTGTTTACATCCGTTCTATCTCCTTTCTTATGTAGTGGATGGATTAGAGCATCTTTCCAGTCTTCCGGAATCCGTTCGGTTCGCCAAACTTTTTGTAGAATTTTGGTTATTTCCTTGATTGTACCTGGACCAGCGGATTTCAAAAGTTCAGCAGTGATTCCATCTTCACCAGAAGCTTTGTTATTTTTAAGCCGCTTGATTTGCCTAAGTATTTCCTCTTCATTCGGTGGTAATGAATCTGGGTTTGTTTGTTTAGGGTTTAGTGTTGGTAATTTGTTTAAGGGCTCAGGACAGTTTAGTATTTGTTCAAAATATTTCGCAAGTTCTTTGCAATTGTCTTGGTTATTTAGAGCTAGTTGTCCGTTTTCCTTTTGAAAGCATAGGATCTGCGGTTGATAGCCTGTTAATTTAGTTTTAAAAGTTTTGTAAAAGTTTCGGGTGTTATTTTTTTGGAAATCTTTTTCTATTTCATTAAGTTGATTGTTTTCATATTTTCTTTTAGTTTGTCTAATTAGCTTCGATGTTTCTTTTCTTACTTCCATAAAGATGTTATAGTTTATTGCTGTTTTTTGACTGTTCCAATCTTTGAATGCTTTACTTCGGCTTAATACTGCTTGCTCGCAAACTTCATCCCACCACGGATGTTTTCTACGTTTTTGTAAAGGGACCAACTTTAAGGCTGTTTTAATAATTTTTTGTTTTAATTCTTGCCAGTTCTGTGCAGGTTGTTTATCAAGCTCTTCTGTTAGGGCTGGTTTTATTTTCGTTGGGTCAAACTTTGGTATTAGCAGCCCCTTTTGAATAAGTTTTCGAGGTTTTAAGCTAAGTTTGATTCTAGTCAAGTAGTGATCCGTGTCTATATTTGCTCCTTTCCTGACTTGAACATTCAAAATCTCTTTATATATATAACATATATCTATCTTGATATATCTACTTGATATATATATATATATATATATATATATATATATATATATATATATATATATATGAAGACTTTTGTTGGTTGCATGAAAACCCATGTTTTCGCTGACCTCCCGTCGGATGGCGTATATATGTACTGTTAAATTTTCTTGGACTGCGTCCAATGAGACAGCAGTAGCTGAGTGCCATCACCCACAGGCTGAGACGCAGGTTGTTGTGTGTTCCACATGAGATTGTGGAACCCAACGGTTGGGTGTGTGATGACACTCAGCTACTGCTATCTCATTGGACGCAGTACAAGAAAATCTAACACTACATATATACGCCATCCGATGGGAAGTCGGCGAAAACATGGGTTGTTGGCTGTGGATAGGGGCTCCCTATTCTTGATGGTGTAGTATATGTCGGTACCCTGATGAGTAGGAACCTCGAGAGACGAAACATATGTCATCCAGTTGAAGGGATAGGTGGGGCTCCTTCCCGGTCAAGCAACCAACAAAAATGTATATATATATATATATATATATATATATATATATATATATATATATATATATATATATATATATATATATATATATGTATATATATATATATAATAAAAAAGTTTTCTGCATTTCCAAGCTTCTTTCGTAATCGACACATCCAGTTCTTTCAAATCGCTCTTTCAGTCGTATAAACGCTAATGCATTAAGATGACGTTCGGCATTAGGGAATCTTTGCGCATAAATTCTACTTGATAAAAAAAATTGCTTGCGCCCAAAACGGAGATCATCTTTATCAATTTCTCTCTAAAATAATTAATTTTCGTTCTACTTTGTGTTCTAATAAACACCATACTACGCAATTCGACAGTTCACAAAGTCCAAATAATTGACCATTTGGTTAATTTGTTTCTGCTCCATGATGTGCTAGGGCATCTAGACCATCTGCCTGCTTTAAGTTGTAATTCGATAGTCACATTTCCTTTCGATAGTGAAAATAATAGATCATAAAAATATTTTTTCCTATTTAATTATGAAAGATGTACACTCTTTTTTTCTGTATTATATAAAAACTGTTTAAAAGTTATACTAGAACAATATTTGCCATTTGAATAAAATTTTATGACGTAATTACTAAAACGTATAGGGTGAATTAATTATTAAAAACAAAAATGTAAAAATTTCGGAAATTATGACAGATAGGGATAGGACATATTTAACACGAATTGAAGTATGTTATCTTAGGAATATTGTACAATGAAAATATATTAAGACATTCCATAAAAAAAAAAGATATATGATTTTTTCATTTATCTCAGTTATAAAAAGGAATAAAACAATTTTTACTTTGTTATTTATCACTTATATAAATATAAATATAAAAGTGATAAATAATAAAGTATAAAACTGTTTCATTCCTTTTTTAAAAAATGAACTATCACAAAGTAACGGACAAATCAATCAATAATTTATCTCAGTTATCCTGGACACCCAATATATCGTAGACCATTTTTTTTGCATTAAAAGTTAAGTCATGGTTTCACTAATATACTTACCAAAAATGATAATCCTACATCAAAAAGGAAATAATATGTGACACACAAAATAAAGTCTGATTTTACAAAATGTCGGATATCGGTAAAACCATTGAGGATAGGTATAGGATATGATTCACAAAATATGCTTATAAAAAATTCAATAGCAAAATACAATCAGTGCGTTCTACCCGTTATGACATACGGAAGTGAAAC
>JARFXV010002290.1:0-15000 GCA_031761425.1 Cosmopolites sordidus
AAGTGTGTAAAAAAAAAGTGTGTAAAAAAAAAGTGTGTAAAAAAAAAGTGTGTAAAAAAAAAGTGTGTAAAAAAAAAGTGTGTAAAAAAAAAGTGTGTAAAAAAAAAGTGTGTAAAAAAAAAGTGTGTAAAAAAAAAGTGTGTAAAAAAAAAGTGTGTAAAAAAAAAGTGTGTAAAAAAAAAGTGTGTAAAAAAAAAGTGTGTAAAAAAAAAGTGTGTAAAAAAAAAGTGTGTAAAAAAAAAGTGTGTAAAAAAAAAGTGTGTAAAAAAAAAGTGTGTAAAAAAAAAGTGTGTAAAAAAAAAGTGTGTAAAAAAAAAGTGTGTAAAAAAAAAGTGTGTAAAAAAAAAGTGTGTAAAAAAAAAGTGTGTAAAAAAAAAGTGTGTAAAAAAAAAGTGTGTAAAAAAAAAGTGTGTAAAAAAAAAGTGTGTAAAAAAAAGTGTGTAAAAAAAAAGTGTGTAAAAAAAAAGTGTGTAAAAAAAAAGTGTGTAAAAAAAAAGTGTGTAAAAAAAAAGTGTGTAAAAAAAAAGTGTGTAAAAAAAAGTGTGTAAAAAAAAAGTGTGTAAAAAAAAAGTGTGTAAAAAAAAAGTGTGTAAAAAAAAAGTGTGTAAAAAAAAAGTGTGTAAAAAAAAAGTGTGTAAAAAAAAAGTGTGTAAAAAAAAAGTGTGTAAAAAAAAAGTGTGTAAAAAAAAAGTGTGTAAAAAAAAAGTGTGTAAAAAAAAAGTGTGTAAAAAAAAAGTGTGTAAAAAAAAAGTGTGTAAAAAAAAAGTGTGTAAAAAAAAAGTGTGTAAAAAAAAAGTGTGTAAAAAAAAAGTGTGTAAAAAAAAAGTGTGTAAAAAAAAAGTGTGTAAAAAAAAAGTGTGTAAAAAAAAAGTGTGTAAAAAAAAAGTGTGTAAAAAAAAAGTGTGTAAAAAAAAAGTGTGTAAAAAAAAAGTGTGTAAAAAAAAAGTGTGTAAAAAAAAAGTGTGTAAAAAAAAAGTGTGTAAAAAAAAAGTGTGTAAAAAAAAAGTGTGTAAAAAAAAAGTGTGTAAAAAAAAAGTGTGTAAAAAAAAAGTGTGTAAAAAAAAAGTGTGTAAAAAAAAAGTGTGTAAAAAAAAAGTGTGTAAAAAAAAAGTGTGTAAAAAAAAAGTGTGTAAAAAAAAAGTGTGTAAAAAAAAAGTGTGTAAAAAAAAAGTGTGTAAAAAAAAAGTGTGTAAAAAAAAAGTGTGTAAAAAAAAAGTGTGTAAAAAAAAAGTGTGTAAAAAAAAAGTGTGTAAAAAAAAAGTGTGTAAAAAAAAAGTGTGTAAAAAAAAAGTGTGTAAAAAAAAAGTGTGTAAAAAAAAAGTGTGTAAAAAAAAAGTGTGTAAAAAAAAAGTGTGTAAAAAAAAAGTGTGTAAAAAAAAAGTGTGTAAAAAAAAAGTGTGTAAAAAAAAAGTGTGTAAAAAAAAAAGTGTGTAAAAAAAAAGTGTGTAAAAAAAAAGTGTGTAAAAAAAAAGTGTGTAAAAAAAAAGTGTGTAAAAAAAAAGTGTGTAAAAAAAAAGTGTGTAAAAAAAAAGTGTGTAAAAAAAAAGTGTGTAAAAAAAAAGTGTGTAAAAAAAAAGTGTGTAAAAAAAAAGTGTGTAAAAAAAAAGTGTGTAAAAAAAAAGTGTGTAAAAAAAAAGTGTGTAAAAAAAAAGTGTGTAAAAAAAAAGTGTGTAAAAAAAAAGTGTGTAAAAAAAAAGTGTGTAAAAAAAAAGTGTGTAAAAAAAAAGTGTGTAAAAAAAAAGTGTGTAAAAAAAAAGTGTGTAAAAAAAAAGTGTGTAAAAAAAAAGTGTGTAAAAAAAAAGTGTGTAAAAAAAAAGTGTGTAAAAAAAAAAGTGTGTAAAAAAAAAGTGTGTAAAAAAAAAGTGTGTAAAAAAAAAGTGTGTAAAAAAAAAGTAGTGTGTAAAAAAAAAGTGTGTAAAAAAAAAGTGTGTAAAAAAAAAGTGTGTAAAAAAAAAGTGTGTAAAAAAAAAGTGTGTAAAAAAAAAGTGTGTAAAAAAAAAGTGTGTAAAAAAAAAGTGTGTAAAAAAAAAGTGTGTAAAAAAAAAGTGTGTAAAAAAAAAGTGTGTAAAAAAAAAGTGTGTAAAAAAAAAGTGTGTAAAAAAAAAGTGTGTAAAAAAAAAGTGTGTAAAAAAAAAGTGTGTAAAAAAAAAGTGTGTAAAAAAAAAGTGTGTAAAAAAAAAGTGTAAAAAGTGTGTAAAAAGAAAAAAGTGTGTAAAAAAAAGTGTGTAAAAAAAAAGTGTGTAAAAAAAAAGTGTGTAAAAAAAAAAAGTGTGTAAAAAAAAAGTGTGTAAAAAAAAGTGTGTAAAAAAAAGTGTGTAAAAAAAAGTGTGTAAAAAAAAGTGTGTAAAAAAAGTGTGTAAAAAAGTGTGTAAAAGTTATAGATAGTTAACTAGGCGGTGTATAAGAACGAGACTCGTTTACCTTTCAAAGGGAGAATAGAACGGTGACAGGTCATCGGGCAAAAACATTTTTTCCGGCAAAGTGTTTATATATCTCGAAATCCGAATACTCCCACGATCGGTGATATATCTGAGGTATTTGTATCGCCTGGACAATCTGTAATATCTGGTTTACTTAACTGAAATAATCGAACTAATTAGAATGTTTTTCTTGAAACGTCGAGATCGTCGGTTAGTTGTGATTTTTTTAAATTGAACCTTGTCGAAGGATCGACATGAACCAAATGCCTCCCGGTAGCTTCAAGGTATTGACAACGAATCAAGTTAAATATTGCAATCCGGTGAATGGCATTTACTAATGAAAAATACAAAATAAAAACTTTGTTCCGAGCTCGTTAAAGGTCCCGGCGAAGCGGAATCAGGAGCAGTGTCGACAGTCAGACGCTCAGTCCGCCGTTCCGCCGTTTTACTTACTATGCAACTTTTTGGTGGAGCGAGTGGGCATATTTAGTAAGACGCAACAGACGACGAAGGACGAGCAGCAATACGATTCTGTTCTTTAGCGAAAACGCGATAGTAGTGAGTTCTTCGTTACATTAACATTTGACGATAACACGCGCGAGCGCGCGGCAAAATGGCAGACGCGGAAATCGCCGGTCAGGCTACATCTCCATCTAATCTGTCGGGCACAAGCGGAGGCGGTTCCGGGCCCTCGTCTGTACCGCCCGCACCGTCGTCGGCGGCGGCGGCGGCGGCATCGGCTTCATCAAAAAAGGAAAAAACCGTTAAAAGAAAAAATCCAAAGCCAAAGCTACGCATCCACCGACGGCCGAAATGGTAACAAACGCAATTAAGGGATTGAAAGAAAGGGGCGGTTCGTCATTGAGAGCGATCAAGAAGTATATTGCCGCCAACTACAAGGTCGATGCCGAGAAAGTATCGCCTTTCATCAAGAAATATTTAAAATCGGCAGTTGCATCCGGTACCCCTGGTTCAGACCAAGGAAAAGGTGCGTCCGGTTCTTTTAAGCTGGCAGCGGCATCGTCTAGTTCGTCGGTTCAAGCGAAACAATCGGCGACGAGTGCTGCTTCTTCATCCTCTGGACAAAAGAAAAGAAATATTTCAGTGGGAGCGGCGGCGGCGGCGGCGGCGGCCAAAGGAGGTAGCAAAAAGAGTCCGACGAAAAGAACGACAGCGGCGGTGGCAGCAGCAGCAGCAGCAGCAGCAGCGACGACTGAAAAAAAGACAACCAAAAAGGCAGCAGGAAAATCGAAGAAAGCTGCGGTCGTCGTAGCCGAGAAGAAGGCTTCGGTAAAGAAAGCCGTCGAAAAGAAAACGGGAAAATCGGCTAGTTCGGATCTTCGGCGGTAACAGTTGCCGCCGCCGCCGCTACGGTGCCATCGAAGGCGAAATCTCCGTCGAAAGCGAAGAAATCAAACAAAGCCGGCCCTACCAAGAAACCCAAGGCTCCTAAACCGAAAAGCGCTAGATCTCCAGCTGCCGCCGCCGCTGCCGGCGGGGGCAAAGCGAAGAAAGCAGCTTCCCCAAAAAAGAAGAAATAAACGAAGACCCCGATTTTCGTCGTTACATCTTAATCTTTCAAGAGGTATGAATAAATCGAATGTTCCCAATACAGATTATCGACGACCACCACCACCAAAACCATCATCTGGAATGATGATGTAGGAAAATATGTTTACGAAAGCGTAACATTTTCCAAAAAAAAAAACGGTTCTTTTCAGAACCACAACATTTATTGTTACTTGAAATTAAAAGAAATATAGAAAAAAACATCCATTTAGACAAGACGCCGAAATATATCCGAGTAGTAATTCGATATTACTAATAATAACTGATTTTGTACAATTATATATTTAAAAAAAAATAAAAAAAATTAAAAAAAAATACAAATAAAAAAATCCATCGAGACTAGAACCGGCGAATAATATATATCTGACGTCCGTTGTTCGTTTGTAACTTTAATTTTTGTTTACGGATCAATATTGTTTTTTCTTTTCATAGATATTTTGTTGGTCCTGATAAGGACCGATATTTCGAATCAGGCGAAGACCATCATCATCATCATCATCTTCAAGTAGGGATAGAGAAGTTGTTTCGATTTTACTTCGTTTTACTGTCGGTCTTTTTTGGCAATAGCACGGCCTGAATGTTAGGTAAAACACCACCTTGTGCGATGGTCACGCCGGACAATAGTTTGTTCAATTCTTCGTCATTTCTAATGGCGAGCTGCAAATGTCGTGGGATAATTCTCGTCTTTTTGTTATCTCTGGCGGCGTTTCCGGCCAATTCCAATACTTCGGCGGCAAGATACTCCATTACCGCGGCCAAATATACCGGTGCTCCTGCACCTACGCGTTCCGCGTAATTTCCTTTCCTCAACAATCTGTGAATACGGCCGACCGGAAACTGCAATCCGGCACGATTCGAACGCGACTTGGCCTTTCCTTTAACTTTGCCTCCTTTTCCGCGTCCAGACATGCTGATTTTTTTTTTGTTCTTTGCTTACAATTGATCAGATCGCACGGCACGACCGTCGTCGTAGAGTCAGATGAGAGACTATTTTCTGTCGGGATGTCCCCCCCTTCTTTCCTTCCTTTTTATATATATGCGGCGGTACAGTCTCCAATGGAATCGTAAAAATACGCCTTACGGTTAAATGGGCGGAGCATATCGTACCCGTACGCTCCAGTACAAAAAAGAAGTGAACTTTTATCGGCTCAAGGGTCAATTTATGATACGGATTTTTATTGTACCGTATGTACATTTAAAAAAAAATCGTCCTCTTTGTCCATAATGCCACCAAAAACTAGCGGGAAAGCGGCCAAAAAAGCGGGAAAGGCACAAAAAAACATCTCGAAAGGTGATAAAAAAAAGAAGCGCAGGAGGAAGGAAAGTTACGCCATTTATATTTACAAAGTGCTGAAACAGGTACATTCCGGATACGGGAATTTCCAGCAAGGCCATGTCGATCATGAATTCTTTCGTTAATGACATTTTCGAGAGGATAGCGGCCGAAGCATCGCGTTTGGCTCATTACAACAAAAGATCGACCATAACCAGTAGAGAAATTCAAACGGCGGTCAGATTACTTTTACCGGGTGAATTAGCCAAACACGCCGTTAGCGAGGGGACCAAAGCCGTGACCAAATACACCAGTTCCAAGTAAAAATAGATAAACGTATCAAAGATCAGAAGCAAGAACTGGCGAGATTAATATTTCGAACGATAATAAAAAGAAAATGGCTCTTTTCAGAGCCACGAATTTTAAATATAAAAAAAAAAAATATCAAGCATATCGCCTATCCGCACAGACATCTAGGTTCGAAATTAGCATTAGATGCATGAAAGTAAAATATTTTTAAACACACACACACACAAACTGAAAACCCGAATATTATTGTGGCTTAATGCCCGAGTTGAAATTAGCGGGATTTTTTTTTTTCCAGCGATAACGCTCGACGCTTTTTTAGAGTGTATGTGTATAGGATGTAAATGATTATCTCGAAAAATAAAAACTTTCGATCTATCCGAGAGTCGTCCATCTTGTACATGATATGTGCTAGCCGGGCTCTATGGTTTTGGCCGGTTTTCCCCAAAATTCGTCGAAGAAAAAAGACAGCCTCCATAGGTGTCGTTGGTTTTTTAAATGTCCTTATTTTTTTTTCGCGGGAACCCTCAGGTGGTTATTGACTCTTGGTGTAACATACTTTGTTCCAAAATTTATCTGATATATATATATATATATATATATATATATTATATATATATATATATATATATATATAATATATATATATATATATATATATATTTATTATTATTATTTACTTATGGGCCCTGGTGGACCACGCGATGTACAATTAGAGGCGTTTGTTGTTGTTAACCTTCCTTCGCACCCATACTAATTTCATTCTTTCGCTATGAGCGTTTTTCCTTTCGTCAGACCAAGTTGTTCCGGTCTTCCTACATTTTTCTCTCTGGCCAACCTTCCAAACGTTCACCTTGTGTCTGAAACAGCCTCTATCCTGAATTTCACTTTGTGTAATATTTGCTGATCTTAGGTCCTCTTTAATTGCAGCAATCCATCTAATTATTTCTACTTTAGCTCTACTCCTATCAGCAAGGGGTACGGAATCCTCAAACTTTTGTACTTCTTGATTTGTCGTTCGAGTAAACTATCTCCGATAGTTAAAACCCAATTTTACGTAACAATGATAAGTCCCTTTTATTTATACGGTCTTACGATTTATTTTCGTTTTCTAACGCCGACGGCGGCTAAATAACTTCACAAACGTTTCAGAACAAAACCTTGCGTATGGCACTAAACGCGCCGTGGTACGTTCGAAAACACTCAAATTATTATAGAGACCGGTGTACCCCCGGTCTCTAAATTCCATTCCCAAATTTACGCCAAGTTTTGCCTACAGGCAAGCTTGAGCGAAAACCCGCTAGTCCTATCTATACCGGACAACCTACCCGGATTTTCCGGGTAAAGCTAGCCAATTGCCCCAATTTGCCTTACGGGCTGCGAGCAGAAAGGAATCGAATTTTCGATTCCCGGCTCGCGTAAGACCGCTTCGACAACAGTCCCTAACCGCCGTGGCCAGGCGGTCTGAGAGATCATCTCCGATCGATCGGACCGGACCAATGGCAAAAAAACCCGTCATATTGCTGATGGGGAAAAAGCAAAATTTCATTTTCCTTTTCTTTCATATTAATCTCAGAAGTTCGCCAGGATCATCTTATAGACTATCCTTTCTTATCTATGCCACTTGCTAGGCATACCCGGGTCAGATAGAGACCTAAAAAATTAGTGCCCATATAGGGTAAAGTTGACTAGAAACGGGCAAGAGCCTTGAGGGCTAACCCAAAAGCCTGGCTAGATAAGTCGAAGTCGACTCTACTCCTATTTTCATAAAATTCGACTATTTGTCTAGTTAGCCTACTCGGATTCATCCGTTTTATGTGTCCGTAAAATTTAAGTCTTCTTTTTCTCACATATCGCTATGTATATCTGAGTATTGTTTGATCTCTTGGTATTCCCGATGTCGGTATGTTGTGGCTATTTATTTGTTTGGGGCCTAGGATTTTTCTTTCCTTCTTTTCAATGTCCTCGATGTCCCTCTTTCTATTCAAAATGAGCGTTTCTGCAGCATATAGACATTCTGGCTTAATAATTGTGTTGTAATGTCTCAGTTTTATGTTTTTAGATAGGCACTTTTTGTTATAAATATTTTGTGTAAGCCTTAATGCCGTTTCCATTTTTTGACATCTATCCTTATTGGCCGCTTTTTCCAATCCATTTTCCATGATTATTTCACCCAAATATTTGAATTGAGGAGGACTCGTCTGATGTTACCATATTTTGTTTTTAGAAATGGCGTTCTTAGTCTGTTGCAGGTCATGTTAGCTTATGGCGTGCTTAGTCTGTTTCCTTTAGGATTTCAATCTGTATCTGTGCCCTTAATATATCTTGAGCTAAAATTGCTAGATCATCAGCAGATGCCAGACAATCAGTATTGATGTTGGTTCTCCCCAGTTTAATGGGCTGGTCAACATTCAGGGCCAACTTATTTTTTTTTCACGCCACTCCTATATTATTTTTTCTAGAACACAGTTAAATAGGAGTGGCGAGAGTCCTCCATCCCCTCGTCTCACTCCAGTTTTAATTTCGAAGGGCTCTGAGAGATGTCAACCATGAATTTTACTTTTAACCTTGTGTTAGTTAACGTTGCTTTAATAATCCCCAGCGTTTTTTCAGAGATCTGGTCCTTGTTCTTTCGGAAGATTCGGAATAAAGATTCGCGGTCAATAGAGTCTCATGCTTTTTTGAAATCCACAAATGTACAGACGAGATTTTTATTGTACAGTTCTTGATGTCTTAGAATCAACTTTAGATTCAGGATCTGTTCAGGGCTGGATCTGCCCCCCGGTCGAAAACCTGGTTGATATTCACCAATGTTAGGTTCTAACTGTCCCTGTGCTCTGTCTAGTAGACATTGAGATAGAATCTTGTAACAAACTGGGAGAAGAAATATCCCTCTATAGTTGTTTACATCCGTTCTATGTCCTTTCCTATGTAGTAGATAGATTAGAGCTTCTTTCCAATCTTCCGGAATCCGTTCGGTTCGCCTAACTTCTCGTAGAATTTTGGTTATTTCCTTGATTGTGTACCTGGGGACCAGCGGATTTCAAAAGTTCAGCAGTGATTCCATCTTCTCCAGAAGCTTTGTCATTTTTAAGCCGCTCGATTTGCCTAATTATTTCATCTTCTTTCGGTGGTAATGAATCTGGGTTTGTTTGTTTAGGGTTTAGTGTTGCTAATTTGTTTAAGGGCTCAGGACAGTTTACTATTTGTTCTAAATATTTCGCTAGTTCTTTGCAATTGTCTTGGTTATTTAGAGCTGATTGTCCGTTTTCATTTTGGAAGCAAAGACTTTGCGGTTGATAGCCTATTAATTTAGTTTTAAATGTTTTATAAAAGTTTCGGGTGTTAGTTTTTTGGAAATCTTTTTCTATTTCAATAAGTTGATTGTTTTCATATTTTCTTTTAGTTTCTCTAACTAGCTTCGATGTTTCTTTTCTTACTTCCAAAAAGATGTTATAGTTTATAACTGTCTTTTGACTGTTCCAATCTTTGAATGTTTTACTTCGGCTTAATACTCCTTGCTCGCAAACTTCATCCCACCACGGATGTTTTCTACGTTTTTGTAAAGGGACCAACTTTAAGGCTGTTTTAATAATTTTTTGTTTCAATTCTTGCCAGTTCTGTGCTGGTTGTTTATCTAGCTCTTCTGTTAGGGCTGGTTTTATTTTCGTTGGGTCAAACTTTGGTATTAGCAGCCTCTTTTGAATAAGTTTTCGAGGTTTTCAGCTAAGTTTGATACTAGTCAGGTGGTGATCCGTGTCTATATTTGCTCCTTTATCGACTCGAACGTTCAAAATCTCTTTATAATTGGGGTACGAATTGGCAACATGGTCATTTTGAAATTCATCCATGTACGTGTTTGGGCACATCCATGTCTTTTGTTTTGTTATTTTCTTCTTAAATTGTGTTGACATCCTTCTTAGATTAAACTGCGAACATAGTTCAACCAATTTTCTACCATTATGGTTGGCCCATTTATGAGTTGGAAAACTGCCGACAGTTTTCCTTCCTGTACTTTTTTCTTTCCCTAGTTGGGCGGCGTTGAAATCACCCGATAGGATTTTTACATGGTTGGTAGGAAATTTAGAGATAGTCTTTTCCAGAATTTCCCAGGACTTATTTACTTTTTCAAGATTAGATTTATTTTCTTCGTTAACCGGGAGGTGTGCATTGATTAATGTATAGTTTTTGTTAGCACATTTGAGGATAGTGTCATAAGTCGATTATTTACTTAGCCCGGACGCCCCAGAATGAGGATTGTCTACCTCCTGGGGTAATTTTGTAATTACTAGAACGATTCATCTTGTACTTTGAATTAAAGGTTTGAACCATGACGGTTCAGAGGTTAAGACTGGAGGGGGTTAGTTCCAGAATTTAAATATCAGCCGCACCACTGGTGAACAGACGCTGACCATTCAACCGCTTGATACAAGTCAGACGCTAAGTGGATTTTGTTTTTTTTTTGTGCCTTGGTTCGGGGCTGCTTATTTTGAGATATTCGCAGCTGTCCATTAATATCTAATGGAACTTTCACTATCCACCACCCGTGACCCGTCCAGTATCTTAGGCTGGATATATATATATATATATATATATATATATATATATATATATATATATATATATATATATATATATATATATGTATATATATGTATATATATATATATATATATATATATATATATATATATATATATATATATATATATATTTGTATATATATATATATATATATATATATATATATATATATATATATATATATATATATATATATATATATATATGTATATATATACGTATATACATACGTATATATATAAATATATATATATATATTTATATATATATATATATATATATATATATATATATATATATATATATATATATATATATATATATATATATATATATACATATATACATATATTATATTTACACACTTTTTTTATATATATATATGTATAAACACATAAATATACAAACACATACAAATATATATAATTACAAAATCTCACATATATGATGTATCGATCGTTTTTGCCGAACGTTTTCCAATCGGTCGGTGTTGCTTGTAAATCAGGGTCGTGCCGTCGTTCGCGGATCGACGCCGGATTTAAGATTCCGCCCGCCTCATGTGGTGATCCGAGGTTCGAGCGGCGAGTCAAGTCGTCTGTTCGGATACACAATCGGGTCCCTCTAATGTGGTGATTTTTACTACACACAGCGAGATCGTGAATTCGGCGGACCGTTAAATTTTTACGTGTCACGATTCATATGCGATCGGTTGTATTTTGTGTTGACATTTTCGCATGTTCCTTATATAATAATGCGTTCATGCGAAAAGTCTGTAACAATAACGTACACGTGCGGTAACTCTCAGCTTTCCGAGCGAGTTTTCTAACACGAAACGCTTCTCGTACGAGTTTCCCTTGTCGCTTTCAATCTAGCGAAGTGGTTCGGAGAGAATGTTTCGAGGTTTTATTGATGCCGAACGACGATATATCTTATGTATGGTCGTATCGGTTGTGCTCGGTTGGTCGTTTGCATCGATTTTTTTTTTGATTTATTATACAAACTACGTTTTTGATATTATTTCGTTCTACGAGTACGACGACGGGGAGTAGTGCTGTTGTCTTCGAACGTACCTTTGTCGTTGCTGCCGCCGCCGCCGCCGCCCGATGTAATAAATCGTGTGACGGCATGACGCGCGGTGACGCAGACGATAAAATTAATGACGATCGATAGCGCAGCAGCAATACACTCCGACGGCTACATCTCACACACGAATAAATATATAAAAACGGTGGTAGTTGTTTAAGACAAATAATAATAGTAATAATAATAATTAAAAAAAAGAACCGATGATACGACACAAGACACTAATTATAATGCAAGAGCGTGGCGTCTTGACCGGTTTTTCCGTCGTCTCGACGCACACTCGTCGTCGTCATCGAGAAAGTCGTCACGTTTCTCGTACCTACGCACGCACGCACGCAATCGCCCACCGATCCATACAGACCACGACGCACCGTTGTGCGCCGCCGCCTGCCTGGAGGAGGAGGGTGGTAAACGAACGAGCGAGCGACGGCGAAACGAACGACACTCGACGTGCGGACAACAGCAGCAGCAGCAGCAGCAATTGCAGCTCGCGCGCACAGTTCCCTGGTTGATCCTGCCAGTAGTCATATGCTTGTCTCAAAGATTAAGCCATGCATGTCTCAGTACAAGCCGAATTAAGGTGAAACCGCGAAAGGCTCATTAAATCAGTTATGGTTCCTTAGATCGTACCCACAATTACTTGGATAACTGTGGTAATTCTAGAGCTAATACATGCAAACAGAGCTCCGACCAGAGATGGAAGGAGTGCTTTTATTAGATCAAAACCAATCGGTGGCGGGTTCGCGCTCGTCATCGTACAACTTGGTGACTCTGAATAACTTTACGCTGATCGCACGGTCTCGCACCGGCGACGCATCTTTCAAATGTCTGCCTTATCAACTGTCGATGGTAGGTTCTGCGCCTACCATGGTCGTAACGGGTAACGGGGAATCAGGGTTCGATTCCGGAGAGGGAGCCTGAGAAACGGCTACCACATCCAAGGAAGGCAGCAGGCGCGCAAATTACCCACTCCCGGCACGGGGAGGTAGTGACGAAAAATAACGATACGGGACTCATCCGAGGCCCCGTAATCGGAATGAGTACACTCTAAACCCTTTAACGAGGATCAATTGGAGGGCCAGTCTGGTGCCAGCAGCCGCGGTAATTCCAGCTCCAATAGCGTATATTAAAGTTGTTGCGGTTAAAAAGCTCGTAGTCGAATTTGTGTCTCGCGCCGCCGGTTCATCGTCCGCGGTGTTAACTGGCGTTTCGCGAGACGTCCTGCCGGTGGGCTTAGTCGGTTGCCGTCTGTTCGGGCGTGCGCCTCGCGGCGTGCGTTCGTTGGCGGTTTAACGGCGGCCCAAATCAATCCTGCCGCGGTGCTCTTCACTGAGTGTCGAGGTGGGCCGGCACGTTTACTTTGAACAAATTAGAGTGCTTAAAGCAGGCTAAAATTTCGCCTGAATACTGTATGCATGGAATAATGGAATAGGACCTCGGTTCTATTTTGTTGGTTTTCGGAACCCCGAGGTAATGATTAATAGGAACGGATGGGGGCATTCGTATTGCGACGTTAGAGGTGAAATTCTTGGATCGTCGCAAGACGAACGGAAGCGAAAGCATTTGCCAAAAACGCTTTCATTGATCAAGAACGAAAGTTAGAGGTTCGAAGGCGATCAGATACCGCCCTAGTTCTAACCTTAAACGATGCCAGCTAGCGATCCGTCGACGTTCCTCCGATGACTCGACGGGCAGCTTCCGGGAAACCAAAGCTTTTGGGTTCCGGGGGAAGTATGGTTGCAAAGCTGAAACTTAAAGGAATTGACGGAAGGGCACCACCAGGAGTGGAGCCTGCGGCTTAATTTGACTCAACACGGGAAACCTCACCAGGCCCGGACACCGGAAGGATTGACAGATTGAGAGCTCTTTCTTGATTCGGTGGGTGGTGGTGCATGGCCGTTCTTAGTTGGTGGAGCGATTTGTCTGGTTAATTCCGATAACGAACGAGACTCTAGCCTGCTAACTAGGCGCTTTTTGACATCGCAAAGGCCCGCCGTACGTGCGGGGTCCTCACGGGCTCCGCCGTTCGCGCGCGGTTTTTACTGTCGGCGTACAAACATTTCTTCTTAGAGGGACAGGCGGCTTCTAGCCGCACGAGATTGAGCAATAACAGGTCTGTGATGCCCTTAGATGTTCTGGGCCGCACGCGCGCTACACTGAAGGAATCAGCGTGTCTTCCCTGGCCGAGCGGCCCGGGTAACCCGCTGAACCTCCTTCGTGCTAGGGATTGGGGCTTGCAATTGTTCCCCATGAACGAGGAATTCCCAGTAAGCGCGAGTCATAAGCTCGCGTTGATTACGTCCCTGCCCTTTGTACACACCGCCCGTCGCTACTACCGATTGAATGATTTAGTGAGGTCTTCGGATCGACACGCGATGGCGCTTCGGTGTCGTCGATGTGTAAGAAAAGATGACCAAACTTGATCATTTAGAGGAAGTAAAAGTCGTAACAAGGTTTCCGTAGGTGAACCTGCGGAAGGATCATTACAGTGATCGATTGCCGTCATCTGACGCGCGATTAAGAACACGTCTGTAATTATTCTCTCGAATAATTCGAACTATCTTTTATTTTATTAAGAGACACAAGGGAACGACAACTTTGACGATCCTCGACGAACGACAGCAGCTCGTATCGCTCGTTGGTGCGTGCAAGACGAAAACGGAAAAAAGAATTTGTATCGGGTACCTAGATTTATGTTTCTACGCTAGCTAGCTAGCTAGCTCGCTCGCTCACTCGCCCACTCACTATCTATCTGGAAAGTGAGTGAGTGAGTGAGTGAGTGAGCGAGTCAGCCAGAGTACGAAAAATCTAAGGGATAAAAAATCCTCGTGGATTTTCCTTCCCGACGGTATTTAAACGATATGCGCCCGTACGATCTTTAAGTTTTCACATTTAACGCACACGCACGCACACGTGATCTGTCTGTAACGTCGTTGTGGTTGTCGTGGTCGTTTCTGTGTGATGTGTATGATATGGACCATTAACCATATCTTCATCATAATCGATTCCGTTATGATTTTTAAACATTCGTTGCGGTTTTTGTCGTCGACGCTGTCGACTGACGACGACGACGACGACGACCGTTACCGTGACGAGAGAAACGTAATATAAAACACCGTTCGTTTGTCGACGACGACGACGACAACGATGTCGACGGTGGATAATATTTCAACGTTTCGTTTAAAAATTTCGGAATCTTGCCATTTACATTTCTTAAAATGAACGTCACCGATACGGAGAAGTATTTTATTTCTCGCATCACAAACGAGTCGGACCATTACTGCCACGCCGCGATGACGAGGTTCGCCTTGGTCGTCGTCATCGTCGTGGCGATAGTTTCCTTCTCGTTAAATGAATCGATAAAAAAGATTACCCTAAACGGTGGATCACTTGGCTCGTGGGTCGATGAAGAACGCAGCTAATTGCGCGTCAACTTGTGAACTGCAGGACACATGAACATCGACACTTCGAACGCACATTGCGGTCCTGGGATTCCATTCCCGGACCACTCCTGGCTGAGGGTCGTACCTTATTTAAAGACTGCTCGGTTTTGTCCGAAAATGACGACGACGACGACGACGATGTACCATCTGTCTGTCGCGTTGATTCGGATAATGACGACGGAGCGTGTTGGACGTCGTGACGCGAGCGCCTGTTGCCGTCGATTCGCCTTCGCGAACGCGTGGCAGGTGCGCGCGACGTCTTAAATCGTAAGGACGATCTTAATTCGCCGTTTTCATGCGAATTAAGCGAAAGTGTGCCGTG
>JARFXV010002290.1:20000-52162 GCA_031761425.1 Cosmopolites sordidus
AATGAAGCAACTAGTTTATCAACCTGACAGAATCAGTTTCAATCGTACAACACCAGAAAAATGTTTGTTATTTAACGGAAAGAAAGGAATTTAGCACCGATACATCATCTATCAAATTAAAGATCAGTGAAACCTTTCATTTGGATGCTGATGGATTTTTTCCCCGAGAATTTCTTTTCAGGACCTCAATATTATTAGTCAAGAGAAGAAAAAATTAACAGTGAATTCCTTAAGAGATGATACCCGTGAGAAACACACCAGTAATTATATCATTAAGTAATTCGACAATAATAATAATAATCCGTTTCAGAGAAATAAAGCGTACGAGGAATTTATGTCGGACGTCGATCCGAAAGTAGTTTTTTTATTTTTGTTCCATTAACAGCACTATCGGTTTTGTAACGTTCCTCTGATACGCAATTTTATACGTGCAAATAAAACCCTTTGGAAATTTTGATATTTTTAATGTGCTTATCTAGAGCATATTTAAATATCACTCCGCCATTTAGGTGATGGGTAGTATTTGTATTTTTCTTTGTTCATTCTATAGTTTTTTGTTGGTCCTGAAAAGGACCGATATTTCGAATCAGGTAAAGACCCTTCATGCAGGGATGCAGCAATCGTTTTGATTTTATTTCGTTTTACTGTCTGTCTTCTTTGGCAATAGCACGGCCTGAATGTTCGGTAAAACACCACCTTGGGCGATGGTAACGCCTGACAAAAGTTTGTTTAATTCTTCGTCATTTCTGATGGCGAGCTGCAAATGTCGTGGGATAATCCTGGTCTTCTTGTTATCTCTGGCGGCGTTTCCGGCCAATTCCAATACTTCGGCGGCAAGATACTCCATTACCGCGGCCAAATATACCGGTGCTCCTGCACCTACGCGTTCCGCGTAATTTCCTTTCCTCAACAATCTGTGAATACGGCCGACCGGAAACTGCAATCCGGCACGATTCGAACGCGACTTGGCCTTTCCTTTAACTTTGCCTCCTTTTCCGCGTCCGGACATATTTATTAATTTTATTTATTCTTTAACTGTAATAGATCAGATTCGCACGACGGGATTGCCGTCGCACAGTCAGATGAGATACTGTATTTTTTTGGTCAAGGTTCGCTTCATGATATTATATATCAGGAGACCAATAGAAACGCACGAACACGAATCTCTGTTCAATGGGCGGAGCGTAACTTATTCGTACGCTCTGTCACAAATACGGTGCCCTAGGACAGTGCTGAAACCAGTTCACCTTACGAGCTTGTAGTATACGTACGTTAATTCGACGAGTTTGTCAATAATGCCACCAAAAACCAGCGGTAAAGCGGCCAAGAAAGCCGGAAAGGCACAAAAAAACATCTCAAAAACTGATAAAAAGAAGAAGCGTAGGAGGAAGGAGAGTTACGCCATTTACATTTACAAAGTGTTGAAACAAGTACATCCGGATACGGGAATTTCCAGCAAGGCCATGTCGATCATGAATTCTTTCGTTAATGACATTTTCGAAAGGATTGCCGCCGAAGCTTCGCGTTTGGCCCACTATAACAAGAGATCGACAATAACAAGTAGAGAAATTCAAACGGCGGTCAGATTACTTTTACCTGGAGAATTAGCCAAACACGCCGTTAGTGAAGGTACCAAAGCCGTCACCAAATACACCAGTTCCAAGTAAATACGTGAAAATTATTTCGAATGAAAGAAACAAAAACGGCTCTTTTCAGAGCCACAAATGAACGTAAAAAAAAAAAAAATATATATATATATATATAGATCTGTAACCGACTCCGAGCAAATAATAAATCTAACATGACTTAAAGAGGTCATCGTTTCTCAATCATTTTCAGTGTCGCGACCCTCTATAATACCCAAAAGTTAAAAAAAAAAAAAAAAAAAAACCGTCGCTACCTCCATTATGTGTTCGACCGCCATATTTTTCGATCACATTGAGACCCCTCTATTGCTGAATGCAATCCCCCTACCTACATTTTCTTTTAAGGAGGCTTGGACCGACCTTAGGGTACAAACGTTCGCCTTCGCCATATTAGAGAAAATGGTGAAATTTACTTCTACCCTTTATTATAAGTATTACTAACGAGAGAAACACTGGCGCAATAGTTATTTCGAGCGAGAAAAAACATGTATTAAGGTAAAAGACTGACGTGATTATTATTTGGAATGAAAAAAAAAAAAAATACTCCAAGCTTAAATGTTTCGCCATTGGTTTACGCATCGTTTGGTATAACGAATCGAAACAACGGGCATTCATGCACGATGTATTTTCCCTTTATTATTTGTACATACTCATTTTGTTGGTTCTGAAAAGAACCGGTTTTTTGCTATATATAAAATACGCATATATATATATATATATATATATATATATATATATATATATATATATATATGTACGGATTTATATAAAATATATTTTAGGCACGTTCGCCTCGAATACGCCTGGCCAGCTGGATGTCTTTGGGCATGATGGTGACACGTTTGGCATGAATGGCACACAGATTTGTATCTTCGAAAAGACCGACCAGATAGGCTTCGCTAGCTTCTTGTAAAGCCATGACTGCAGAACTCTGGAAGCGTAAATCCGTTTTGAAATCTTGTGCGATCTCACGTACCAAACGTTGGAAGGGTAATTTTCTGATCAACAGTTCGGTGCTCTTCTGGTAACGACGGATTTCTCGCAGGGCGACGGTACCTGGCCTGTAACGGTGAGGTTTCTTCACCCCGCCGGTTGCGGGGGCACTCTTTCTTGCCGCCTTGGTCGCCAATTGTTTCCTAGGAGCTTTGCCACCGGTCGATTTGCGTGCGGTTTGCTTCGTACGGGCCATCTCTTCTCGGACTATTACAATTACAGACGGACGTATAAGAACACAACGGTTAAATCACAGAGGTCGACAACGACACGCCCCAGCCGAATGACAATTAAAAAAAATCTCTCGAATTTGTTATACCCTCTCCTACGTTGCAGGCCATTGGCCCGGTAACGAACGATGGGCGGGGCCTCCCCGGAAACCCATATATAAGTTTAAGAAATTAAATGTGTTTCGTTGATTCGACGCGAAGAGGCATCGAGTTCAGTCCGAGTCATCGAAGAGACAACATCTCTAAGATAACCGATCTGTATTTTCTACCTGTCGTTTGTACAGTGTTCGCACGGTCGAACGAAAACTACCTGCCTACCGAGACATCGCCGCAGAGTCTAGCCAGTCCGACGCCGCCGGCACCGATGTGGGGACCCGTTTCCACAGTCAGGTAGCCGACAAGCCAAAGACTGCCGACAACAGCTGCCATGTCGTCACAGCCAGACGCCACCATGGCGAGACAACCCGACGCCGCCGAACCCTCCGATGTAAACGTAAAAGTTACGTTTACCGTCGAAGAGCACAACCAGCTGATGAAAGAATTCTCGGAACAAAAAGCCATGATCATGCACCTGAAGGAAGAAAACGCCAAACTGAATGCAATAATAATGGAAACAAGGAAACAAAACCAGCCCGCCGAGGACACCAGCCGCAGCCGGTCCACCTCAAGCCAAGCCCCGCAAACGGAAAGCCGCAGCCGCAGCAATTCAGCAGCCTCGTCCGCAGCGATGGATTGCACGCTCTCGCCCTTAGACAAAAGTGCCGACGACATTGGTTTCACCACTGTCAGGCACAGTTCCTCGAAGAAGAGGAAAACAAGCCAACCATCGCCGGCCAACAATCCACCGACGAAAAAACCTTCAGCAGCAGGTGCCAGTGGAAACACCTACGCTCCATCCCCGTCCGATACCGACGCGCCGCGTACTAGTGCCGCATCCGCGTCTAAAAACGATTCCGACCCCGCGCCGTCAACCAGTGCCGCGAGTGAAGTGTCAGTGAGTAATTCCGCGCCCGCGAAGAGAAACAATCCCGGCCCCGAGCAATTCGCTCGTCCAGCCGTGCCTCCCGCGTCCGTATCCGCCGACCAGCCAAACGGCGGAAAAAGATTTAAGTCAAGACCAATCGTCCTGCGGAGCAAGGGCGATTACTCTGAAGCTGCCAGTCTATTGGAAAGAGACGGTGTGCAGTACCACATCACAAACAAACCAGAGGGGGTTGCATTCCACCCCAAAGCAGAGTCGGATTATAGGAAAATATCCAAACTATTCGACACAAAAAATTACCCGTACCACACCTTCTGCGCGCCAGAAGAAAGAGGCCTCCGAGTGTTACTCCGCGGCATAGTTGAAACCATCGGAAACGACGAAATCCGCGCCGAGCTGGCGAAACTAAATTTCACCCCCATCCACGTCGAAAGATGGACAAGACCAGCCAAGGACAGGAGAAAGAAACCTATCCCCATAGCAATCGTACAGGTTGTCGTGCCCAGAGAGCAGCACGAAATCTTCAATATTACAAGATTCATGAGGCAATCAATCAGGGTTGAAGCCCAGAAATCCAATGGAAAACCCGTGCAGTGCTTTAACTGCCAACTGTACGGGCACACAGCGAAACAATGCCACGCACCATCCATCTGCGTGAAGTGTGCCGGTCAGCACAACACCAAAGATTGTCAAAAAAGCAAGAAAACTCCAGCCAAATGCAGTAACTGCCAGGGGGCACACACTGCAAACTACTCCGGGTGTCCACGTCGCCCGACCAAAGGCCAACAAGTCACATCAGAGGCCACCCATCAACAACCACCGCCGCCAAAGAAGACCCCCGCAAAGATCCCCCCACCGACTCACGTATGGGGAACACAGAAGATGAACTCGGCTCCCCCGGCAGTCGACCTCAACTCATTCCAACAAATGTTCAAGCAGCTGCTTGAACAACAACACAAGCAGATGAGTGACTTGATGACTCATTTCCTCCATGCACTGCAACCCAGCAATGGCCACTAGACCCAGGACGCTGAAGATAATCTCATGGAACGCTAGTTCAGTGCGCGACAAGAAGGAGGATCTTGCCGACACACTGACGTCCTACAACATCGACGTCGCCCTCCTTCAGGAGACGTTCCTAAAAGCCTCCTCTAGATTCAGCATCCCCAACTACACCATCTATCGGAACGATAGAAAAACCGGCCCAGGCGGCGGCACTGCGATCCTGATAAAGAGCAGCATCCGCCACCATGAATTGCTCCCTCCGGCCATGGTCAGTCTGGAAATCACCCAAATCGCCATTGAGCTCGAAGACCAAAGCAACCTGATTCTCGCTTCAGTCTACCAGCGAAATCAGGACACCATCGCTCCAGACGACTACGAAAAGTTGGCGCAGGGAACCTCCGCCAAAATCATCGGCGGAGACTTCAATGCACACCACGAAGATTGGGGCTGCCAGTCCACAAACACTCGTGGACGCGAACTCAAAAACATCTGCGACACCTGGGGATTCAACATCGCTTATCCAGACGAACCAACACACTACGCCGCCGGAGTTCCTCAGCACACCGGATCCGTCATCGACTTCTTTCTGGTGAAAGACTCCAGAAGAGCCACAGCTACGAGAGTTATCCACGAGCTGGACTCCGACCACCTGCCAGTCCTGCTCGAGATGGGTGACAACCACCTGCTGGACGCCCCCTTCAGGCCCCCAATTAAAATCACGGATTGGGCAAAATATAATAATCTTCTTCATCTTACAGATCCCATACCGACGATCAACGACCCCAGGCAACTCGAGCTTGCAGTCAGCAAGCTGTCCAAGGACATTCAGCAGGCCTACAACAGCGCTTCGGAGCCACGGCCAGCCAACCAGTCCAGGCTAACCACAGACCTCCCGCTGGATCTGAAAAACCTTCTCCGAGCGAGAAATCGCCTGTTGAGAAGGGCCAGATCCACCCTCGATCCCGAGGATAAAAGGCGGGCAAACCAGGCGACCAGAGAAGCCAGGCAAGCGATGAAGTCTTTCAGAGAAGTAAAGTGGGGTAACCTGCTCTCCTCTCTGGACTCATCGAACTCCAGGCAGATCTGGCGTCTGGCGAGGTCTTTGGCGGGAAAATCCAGGAGGATTATTCCACCGCTAAAATCGGATGCAGATGGCGCTGTCGCCGTCTCCGATGTGGACAAAGCCGAACTTCTGGCTGAGTCCTTCAAGCTTCAGATGACCTGTCAACGTCATCCCGAAGCAGATCCAAATTTCGATGCGGAGGTCAGCAGGGTTTCGGCCCAGCTACCTATCTTCCCGCAAATCTCCTTCCTGCAAAATCATCTCGCTTCCCCCCGTTCAATCACAGCAATAATCAAAAGCTTCGCCCCCAGAAAAACCCCCGGCTTTGACGGTATCACGGCCAGGCAACTTCAGAAACTTCCGAGCAAGCAGATCGCGGAGATCACAAACATCGTGAACTCCATTCTGCGCCTCCAACATTATCCAAGCTCATGGAAGCACGCCATTCTTGCCGTGATACCCAAAAAATGCAACAGTCCGAGCCCGGCCGACTACAGGCCGATCAGTCTTCTCAGCGCTCTCTCCAAAATCGCTGAAAAAACCATCCTCGAAGCCCTCAACAGCTTCACCGACTCCAAAAAGATCATTCCAGATGAACAATTCGGGTTCAGGAAAGGTCTTTCATCCATTCACCAAGCGGCCAGGTTGGCCAGCAAAGTCCATTCAGCTCTCGAGAAAAAATGGCATCTCGGAGCAGTTCTTCTCGACCTGTCCAAAGCCTTCGACAAAGTCTGGCATGATGGTCTCATCTACAAAACCATCTCTCTCGGATTTCCCCGAGATCTGACCTTGTTAATCCGTTCATTCCTGGAAGACAGAACCTTCCAAGTTCGAATAAACTCTTCCGTCTCCACGAGAAAACAAATAAAAGCGGGCGTCCCGCAAGGTTCCCCCCTGGCACCGGCCTTGTTCAATATCTACTTGGCCGGTATTCCACGCTCACAAGATGTGAAATCCGCATTCTTCGCGGACGACACAGCTTACTTTGTAGCGTCTCCTCAGACTTCTGTGATTCACAACAAACTCCAGAAGCAACTTAATGCAGCTATCCACTGGCTCAAATTCTGGCGCCTGCAAGTCAATCCGAAAAAGACTCAGGCGATCATCTTCACTAATAAACGCTTCATCAGAGAATACAGGCTACTGGTGGACAAAGTTCCGATTCCATGGTTGCAAAAAGCAACCTACTTAGGTCTTCATTTCGACCGACATCTCTCTTGGTCCAGTCAAATCCAGCAAGCCATCTGCAAGGGTTGCGGCATCATCAAAATGCTGTACCCGCTCTCATGCAGAACGAGCAACCTCGCTCCAAAAATCAAAGTCATGATCTACAAAATCCTTGTCAGATCAGTAGTTCTGTACGGCTTCCACACGTACTACCGGTTTCTTGGTCCAACTCTGATCAAGAAACTTCAAATTTTCCAAAATAAATCCTTGCGTGTGGCCCTAGACGCACCTTGGTACGTTAGAAATAACCAAATCCATCGGGAGGCCTGCGTGCCACCGATCTCTCAATTCCATCAAACCACACTCGCCAAGCTGAAGCTCACAGCCTCGCGAGGTAGCAATCCACTGCTACGCGAATTATCGGACCTCCTGCCCTAGCCACAGGGCAATACTCCGATATCATCGTCCCCAATCTCCGGCATCAAGACCCGGTTAACGAAGTTTTCTCGTTTTCCGACTTGTGTAAGTCTCAGCCTCCGCTACCGCCGTCGCACAATCTAGCGTTTCTGTCTGTGCCGGCCCGGCGACTGCACCTATGCGCAGCGTCGGCCCGGCAACGGCAGAAATTAGCACCGCAACGCCGATGACTTCATCGGTTTTCCAAATTAACCTCCTGAAGTTCGCCTGGACTTCATTGAAAAACCACTTCATGAACAGTCGGACCTCCGTCCTTCGGGACCAAACATTCCGACATTTCCTGGGTCAACTAGAGACCCTCAAAATAATTAGAAACCCATTCTGGGTCAATCTCATGCTATATAAGTAAGGGCCGAAAAGGCTAACTTAAAAACCAGGCTAATAAAATAGAAAATAGATAGACGCGAAGACCGTTTGACTAACAAGTATTTGAGAAAAAAAAAAAAAATGACCGGAAGAGGCAAAGGCGGAAAGGGTTTGGGAAAAGGAGGCGCCAAACGTCATCGTAAAGTGCTACGTGATAATATTCAAGGCATCACCAAACCCGCCATTCGAAGATTAGCCCGACGTGGTGGCGTCAAACGTATATCGGGTTTGATATACGAAGAAACCAGAGGTGTATTGAAAGTGTTCCTCGAGAACGTTATCAGGGATGCCGTAACATATACGGAACACGCCAAGAGGAAAACGGTCACCGCCATGGATGTGGTGTATGCCTTGAAACGTCAAGGACGTACTCTCTACGGTTTCGGCGGTTAAGTTGCAGATAAATTATTTGACGTTTTAAAATATCTAAAAAACGAAATCCAGACACAAAAAAAAAACGGTTCTTTTCAGGACCACAAAATAACATTCTAAATTATAAAAAAAAATAGAGAGAGAACATTGTCGATAACGAAAGTGGAATTCACTTCGTTAATTGCCCGAGAGTCCATAAAACGACAATTAAAAAAAAAAAAAATAAATAACATAGACAGACATGGAGATTATGGACAACCAAGGTGGAATATCTCCCGTTAATCGGTGGAGAGTCGTTACAATAAACGTGCTTAAAATTAATTGAGGTGACATCGGTGAGAATACGACTGGACTTGGTTCACATACGTTTATTTTTACGTATTTAATCGAAATGATCGGATCGAATAATTCATGTAGCTACTGATAAGTACGGACGCCGTTTTCGCCCAAGAATCGCCATCGAGAGAACTTTCTAGCCTAACTTCTCCAATCGTTGCGATTACGGATATGTCTTTCTTTTAAATGTGCGTTCGATCTCCAGTACGTTTGATAATTGATCCTATCTTATCCGCCAATAATAAACATATTGAAATGTATTATAACGGTACGATAGTTAGCAAGGTGGTGGCCAAGACGAAGGATAAGAACGAGACTAGATTCCCTTCGATGGGAGAGAAGATCGATGGCAGGTCGCCGAAAATAGTTTTTTTTTTCCAGTAAGGTTATCTATTGCTCTACGAATCCGTGTACTTAATCGACCGGTGATATATTGGAGGTATTGGCATCGACGGGGCTATATCTTATTTATCCCATATTTATCCGAAATAATCGAAGCACATAAAATGTTTCTCTTGAAATGTCGAAATCGTAGGTTTGTCGTGGATCTTTTAATTTGATCTTGTCGACAGATCGACACGAACCGAACAGCTGCTGTATCCTGAAGGTAATGACAACGAGTCTGAATGAATTTTGTAATCTGGAATATGGCATTTATTAACGAAAAATACAAAATTAAAAAAATGTTCCAACCTCGTTAAAGGTCTCGGCTAAGCCGGAAAACGGAGCAGTGTCTACGCGTAGACGTTCAGTCCTCCGTTCGCCCCTTCGGGTAAGATAGGCCATCTGTAGGTACAAAAAAATCATTTAGTAAAACGTAATTGTCGCGCGAGCATCGTTACGGTACCGCACTTCATCGTGAGACTAAAGATTTGTCTGTTATATTTTATCAATCTTTGACGACGACGACGACGACGACAACGAGAAATGGCAGATGCAGAAGTCGGCGGTCAAGCCACGTCTCCATCTAATCAGTTAGGAACGGGTAGCGGTGGTTCAGGGGCTTCATCTGCACCTACAGCAGCAACAACGGCGGCATCGGCGACGATTTCATCGAAAAAAGAAAAAACTGCAAAAAGAAAAAATCCCAAAGCCAAAGCTACGCATCCACCCACCGCCGAAATGGTAACCAACGCCATTAAGGGTCTGAAAGAAAGGGGAGGTTCGTCGTTGAGAGCGATCAAGAAGTATATCGCCGCCAACTATAAGGTCGATGCCGAGAAAGTATCGCCTTTCATTAAGAAATATTTAAAATCGGCGGTCGTATCAGGCACCTTGGTTCAGACTAAAGGAAAGGGGGCGTCCGGTTCGTTTAAATTGGCAGCAGCGGCGTCGTCTAGTTCGTCGGTTCAAACGAAACAATCGGCGGCAAGTGTTGTTTCATCATCCTCCGTTAGTGGTGGTGGTGGTCAAAGGAAAAGAAACACTACGGCAGCAACCAAAGCAGGCGGTAAAAAGAGTCCGGCGAAGAGAACGACGACGACGACGACGACGGCAGAAAAAAAAAAGACAGTCAAAAAGGCCACCGGGAAACCAAAGAAAGTTGCCGCCGCCGAGAAGAAGGTATCGGTGAAGAAGGCCGTCGAAAAGAAAATGGGAAAATCGGCTAGTTCGGGATCTTCGGCGATAACAGTTGGCGCCGCCGCCGCCGCCGCCGCCACGGTGCCATCGAAGGCAAAATCACCGTCGAAAGCGAAGAAATCAAACAAAGCTGGCCCTACCAAGAAACCTAAGGCTCCCAAACCGAAAAGTGCCAAGTCTCCAGCCGCAACCGGAGGCAAAGCGAAGAAAGCAGCTTCCCCAAAAAAGAAGAAGTAAACGGTTCTCTCCTTTGTGGTTTCATCATAATCTCGATCAAGAGGTATGAAGAAATCGAATGTGCACAACACAGATTGTTGACTACAACGACCGTCTCGTATTAACCACCTCCATCATCATCATCATCATCATCCGGAGAAGACGTAGAAAACCTGCACGTTTACAAAAGCTTTACGGTTTTCAAAAATCGGTTCTTTTTAGAACCACAACATTTAATGTCACTGAAAAAAAATTAAGAATAAACATCCCTTAAGTCATGATACTGATATATATATATATATATATATATATATATATATATATATATATATATATATATATATATATATATATATATATATATATATCTATATATACATATAATATATATATATATATATATATATATATATATATATATATATATATATATATATATATATATATATATATATATATATATATATATATATATATATCCGAAAGGTAATATTAAATCGATACTACTAACTATTTGAAAAGGTTACCACCGAACGATGCCCGCGAGGATTTTATGCCGATTTAAGTCCCTCCATTTGTAGCGGTTTTTTTTTGCGTTTCTCAGGTGTTTTTAACGTTTCCCAGTCACGTAATTCTCGATTCATATCGATAAAACGCTAAGGAGATCATGAGGTATTTTTTTTATTGATAATGCTATTGTCTTATGCCTGTCAGGCATTTCATTTAACTTTAATTGATGTACATACTTAAAGTATATCTATAGATCATGCAACTGTATAAGGAATACGTATCGATAGTATTTTTTTTTTCATTCCAAAGATGTTTTGTTGGTCCTGAAAAGGACCGATATTTCGAATCAGGTAAAGATCCATCGTGCAGGGATGCAGCAATCCGTTTTAATATTTTATTTCGTTTTACTGTCGGTCTTCTTTGGCAATAGCACGGCCTGAATGTTAGGCAAAACACCCCCTTGTGCGATGGTCACGCCGGACAATAGTTTGTTCAATTCTTCGTCATTTCGAATGGCTAATTGTAAATGTCGTGGTATAATCCTCGTCTTTTTGTTATCTCTGGCGGCATTTCCCGCCAATTCCAATACTTCGGCGGCTAGATATTCCATCACCGCGGCCAAATATACCGGTGCTCCGGCACCGACACGTTCCGCGTAATTTCCTTTTCTCAACAATCTGTGAATACGACCGACAGGAAACTGCAATCCGGCACGATTCGAGCGAGACTTTGCTTTCCCTTTAACTTTGCCACCTTTTCCACGTCCGGACATGTTTGGTTATTTTATTTTGTTTTTTTAACTATAACCGTTCAGATTCGTACGACACGAACGTCGCAGAGTCATATGAGATACTGTATTAATCGGCATACCCCATTATATACTCAACGGACGAACCAGACGGTTAGTTGTATGGGCGGAGCTAAACGAACCCGTACGATCCGTCACAAAACGGACGAGGTTGCCCGTTCGAGAATCAGTTTACGATACGAACTTCTGCCATACGTACGTAAAATCGTTCAGTTTGTCCAACAACAATGCCACCTAAAACCAGCGGTAAGGCGGCCAAGAAAGCCGGAAAGGCTCAAAAGAACATCTCGAAAACCGATAAAAAGAAGAAGCGCAGGAGGAAGGAAAGTTACGCCATTTATATTTACAAAGTGTTGAAACAAGTCCATCCGGATACTGGAATTTCCAGCAAGGCCATGTCGATCATGAATTCTTTCGTTAATGACATTTTCGAAAGGATAGCTGCTGAAGCTTCCCGTTTGGCTCACTACAACAAAAGGTCCACAATAACAAGTAGAGAAATTCAAACGGCAGTCAGATTACTTCTGCCTGGGGAATTAGCCAAACACGCCGTTAGCGAAGGTACCAAAGCCGTCACCAAATACACCAGTTCAAAGTAAATACGTGAATGAAACAAAAGTAAGACTGGCGTCACAATTATTTCGAACGGAAGACGAAAAAAAAAAAACGGCTCTTTTCAGAGCCACAAATGTTAAAGATAATAAAAAAAAGAACGAAAAATAAACGGTCTGTAATCGACTCCGAGCAAATAATACATCTAACTTATCCTTTAGGTCTTCGGTTCCCAATCGTTTTAGAATCGTCGTCGTCGTAAGTAAGAAAACGTTGCGACCCTCTTATTTTTTGAACACTTTGAGACCCCCTATATATTTTAGTCTTGAAGAGGCATTGGACCCTATAATATGGCGAAAATTACTTATTTTCAATAGTATATGTATCACTAGCGAGAGAAAAACCGGCGCGATAAATACGTTGTCGCGATCCACTAATTGGCCAAAAAGTTAAGTAAAATATGTTGCTACACCCTTTATGCGTTGCGATCCCCCTATTTTAGAACACATTGAGATCCCCTCTATTCCTGAATGCAACCCCCCTTACATTTTCTTTTAAGGAGGCGTGGACCGTAGGGGGCAAACGCTCGCCTTCACCATATTATAGAATATGGTGAAATTTACTTATTTTCTCTATTATAAGTATCACTAACGAGGGAAAAAATGGCGTGATAATTGTTTCGAGCGAGGAAAAAAAAAACAAAAAAAAAACAATGTCAACGTAAAATTAGCGTATAATTCTGAAATAAGAAAAAGAGCAACTTGATAATTATTTCGAATCAAAAATGAAATGAAAAAAAAAACCTCCAAGCTTATGTTTCGCTTTTGCTTTAAGCATCGTTTCGTATAACGAGTCGAAACAACGGGTTTTCTTGCACGATGTTTGTTTTCCCTTTCTTATTTATACATACTCATATTGTTGGTTCTGAAAAGAACCGGTTTTTTGTTATACTTTTATGATATATACGCACACATATACATTTACATTAATTATATTTAGGCACGTTCGCCTCGAATACGCCTAGCCAGCTGGATGTCTTTGGGCATGATGGTGACACGTTTGGCATGAATGGCACACAGATTTGTATCTTCGAAAAGACCGACCAGATAGGCCTCGCTGGCTTCTTGTAAAGCCATGACTGCGGAACTCTGGAAACGTAAATCCGTTTTGAAATCTTGTGCGATTTCACGTACCAAACGTTGAAAGGGTAATTTTCTGATCAACAGTTCGGTGCTCTTCTGGTAACGACGGATTTCTCGCAGGGCGACGGTACCTGGCCTGTAACGGTGAGGTTTCTTCACCCCGCCGGTTGCGGGGGCACTCTTTCTTGCCGCCTTGGTCGCCAATTGTTTCCTAGGAGCTTTGCCACCGGTCGATTTGCGTGCGGTTTGCTTCGTACGGGCCATCTCTCTCTTTACCGAATATTACAAGTACAGTCAAAGGTACAAGAACACTAAGGTTAAATTACGGATAGGAGTCGACAACGATGAGCACTTATCGAACGACAATTACAGAATGATGATCGACGCATACCAAAATTGGTGTTTTATTCTCTCAGGCGACTCGCTAGTGGTCCGGCAACTAGCTATTGGTCGGGTCGAGAGCAATGGGCGGGACGTTCCCGAAATCTGACAAAAGTAGCATATGTGTCATGTATGCCGACAGTCGTGTTCCGTCAATCCAAAACGAGGACGTTTCATTTATAAGAATTGACCAATCGATCGTCGATTTGAATTTAAAATAATTATATAAAATTAAAAAAAAAAAAAATGACCGGAAGAGGCAAAGGCGGAAAGGGGTTGGGAAAAGGAGGCGCTAAAAGGCATCGTAAAGTGCTTCGTGATAATATTCAAGGCATCACCAAACCTGCAATTCGAAGATTGGCCCGACGTGGTGGCGTCAAGCGCATATCCGGTTTGATTTACGAAGAAACCAGAGGTGTCTTGAAAGTATTCCTCGAAAACGTAATCAGAGATGCCGTAACTTATACGGAACACGCCAAGAGGAAAACTGTCACCGCTATGGACGTCGTGTATGCCTTGAAACGTCAAGGGCGTACTCTCTACGGTTTTGGCGGTTAAATTACCCGATGTTTTGCAATATTAAAAGAAAACAAACAAAAAAACGAATTCTAGACAGACACAAAAAACCGGTTCTTTTCAGAACCACAAAAAAAAAATACTTACATAAAAAAAGGGATACATTGTCGACAACATAGGTGAAATTTTCATCATTATTTATACGATTATCTAGAAAATTTTCTCACATATAAAATAAGATAGAAAAAGGGGGGAGACGGACACATTGTGGATAAAGCAGGTGGGGATGAATTTCCATCCCTAATTTTCGGGGAAGCATTCAATTTAACGAGCGCAAAACAAATTGAAGTAACGTGGATGAGAATAAGGTATCAGAGATGCAGTAACTGAATTCCTAACACGTCAAGAGAAAAACCGTCATCGCCATGGTTGTGTATGCCTTGAATGTATGTCAGGGGCGTACTCTCTACACTATTTTGGCGGTTAGATTTACTGACGATTTGCGATATTATAAAAAAAAGAACTCCGGGCATAAAGAAAGGTTCTTTTCAAAATCCACACTCACATAGAAAAGGGAGACATTGTCTCGATAAGTAATGTCGAAATGATTGTGGCGTGTTCATATATTAAATAAGAACAGATATTTTTGATATTTTTTGAGTTTTAGATAGTGGCGAAAAACCCAAATAAAGGATAAAAAATATTGTCTCGATAAAGCGGATGGAATTTTCATCGTTAATGTTATAGTGAATGTCTATATAAAATACATTGGACACATTGTGGATGAATTCTCATCGTTAATTTTCGGAAATGCCTTAAATGAAACGAGCGTACAGCTAACGTTAATGAGAATACGGTATCAGAGATGCCGTAACTTAAACAGAACACGCCAATTGAATAACCGTCATCGCCACGGACGACGTTGTGTATGCCTTGAAACGTCAAGGGCGTACTGCTTCGGCGGTTAAATTACCTGATGTTTTACAAAAAAAAAAAAAAATAAAGGAACTCAAGACACAATAAATAAACGGCTCTTTTCAGAACTGCGGCGGCGGCGGCGGCGGCAAAAAAACATACTTAAAAAAGTGACTAATTGTCGACACAGTAGGTGGAATTTCCATCGTTAATTACACCACGACGACTATCTATAAAACTTTCTTAAATATTAAATTAGGCAGAAAGAGGGAGACAGACCGACGACGGACACATTGTAGATAAAAGAGGTGCTATGAATTCCCTTCGTTAAATTTCGGGAAAGCCTTAAAAGAAACCAACGCAGTGCTAACGTGGATGATAATAGCGTAAGTCTCTTTTTAGTATTAAATCATTTATTCGAAATGATCAAATCATATAATTCTTGCGGTGGTTATTTAGGTAGGTAGAAACGCCGTCGCCATGTTTAAAGAAATACTTAAAAAAAAAAGACAATCGCCCTCGAGATGAGGGAGGATATTCCCGTTAATTTTTCCCAACCGTTCCGATTACAGACATGCCATTTGTTCGTTCCATAATTTACGTGCTCTATTTTTTATTTTAGCGGTACGATAGTTAACTAGGCGGTGTATAAGAACGAGACTCGTTTACCTTTCAAAGGGAGAATAGAACGGTGACAGGTCATCGGGAAAAACATTTTTTCGGCAAAGTCGTTTATATATCTCGAAATCCGAATACTCCACCGATCGGTGATATATCTGAGGTATTTGTATCGCCTGGACAATCTGTAATATCTGGTTTACTTAACTGAAATAATCGAACTAATTAGAATGTTTTTCTTGAAACGTCGAGATCGTCGGTTAGTTGTGATTTTTTTAAATTGAACCTTGTCGAAGGATCGACATGAACCAAATGCCTCCGGTAGCTTCAAGGTATTGACAACGAATCAAGTTAAATATTGCAATCCGGTGAATGGCATTTACTAATGAAAAATACAAAATAAAAACTTTGTTCCGAGCTCGTTAAAGGTCCCGGCGAAGCCGGAATCAGGAGCAGTGTCGACAGTCAGACGCTCAGTCCGCCGTTCGCCCGTTTTACTTACTATGCAACTTTTTGGTGGAGCGAGTGGGTATGGACCCAGGCCAAAACAGGGTCCGTATCGGTATCGATCGACCGATAAAATCATGATACTTTTATTAAATTTTCTTTTTTTATCTGCAAGAGAGCGCGTAGTCGGGACTCGGCAGAAATTCGATGATACATTTCATTTTATGAATGGTAAAAATTATTAATTTCCTCATGATGGCCCCAAACCCAATTAGCAAATTAGCAAATTAGAGCGAGTGGGCATATTTAGTAAGACGCAACAGACGACGAAGGACGAGCAGCAATACGATTCTGTTCTTTAGCGAAACGCGATAGTAGTGAGTTCTTCGTTACATTAACATTTGACGATAACACGCGCGAGCGCGCGGCAAAATGGCAGACGCGGAAATCGCCGGTCAGGCTACATCTCCATCTAATCTGTCGGGCACAAGCGGAGGCGGTTCCGGGCCCTCGTCTGTACCGCCCGCACCGTCGTCGGCGGCGGCGGCGGCGGCATCGGCTTCATCAAAAAAGGAAAAAACCGTTAAAAGAAAAAATCCCAAAGCCAAAGCTACGCATCCACCGACGGCCGAAATGGTAACAAACGCAATTAAGGGATTGAAAGAAAGGGGCGGTTCGTCATTGAGAGCGATCAAGAAGTATATTGCCGCCAACTACAAGGTCGATGCCGAGAAAGTATCGCCTTTCATCAAGAAATATTTAAAATCGGCAGTTGCATCCGGTACCCTGGTTCAGACCAAAGGAAAAGGTGCGTCCGGTTCTTTTAAGCTGGCAGCGGCATCGTCTAGTTCGTCGGTTCAAGCGAAACAATCGGCGACGAGTGCTGCTTCTTCATCCTCTGGACAAAAGAAAAGAAATATTTCAGTGGGAGCGGCGGCGGCGGCGGCGGCGGCCAAAGGAGGTAGCAAAAAGAGTCCGACGAAAAGAACGACAGCGGCGGTGGCAGCAGCAGCAGCAGCAGCAGCAGCGACGACTGAAAAAAAGACAACCAAAAAGGCAGCAGGAAAATCGAAGAAAGCTGCGGTCGTCGTAGCCGAGAAGAAGGCTTCGGTAAAGAAAGCCGTCGAAAAGAAAACGGGAAAATCGGCTAGTTCGGGATCTTCGGCGGTAACAGTTGCCGCCGCCGCCGCTACGGTGCCATCGAAGGCGAAATCTCCGTCGAAAGCGAAGAAATCAAACAAAGCCGGCCCTACCAAGAAACCCAAGGCTCCTAAACCGAAAAGCGCTAGATCTCCAGCTGCCGCCGCCGCTGCCGGCGGGGGCAAAGCGAAGAAAGCAGCTTCCCCAAAAAAGAAGAAATAAACGAAGACCCCGATTTTCGTCGTTACATCTTAATCTTTCAAGAGGTATGAATAAATCGAATGTTCCCAATACAGATTATCGACGACCACCACCACCAAAACCATCATCTGGAATGATGATGTAGGAAAATATGTTTACGAAAGCGTAACATTTTCCAAAAAAAAAAACGGTTCTTTTCAGAACCACAACATTTATTGTTACTTGAAATTAAAAGAAATATAGAAAAAAACATCCATTTAGACAAGACGCCGAAATATATCCGAGTAGTAATTCGATATTACTAATAATAACTGATTTTGTACAATTATATATTTAAAAAAAAATAAAAAAAATTAAAAAAAAATACAAATAAAAAAATCCATCGAGACTAGAACCGGCGAATAATATATATCTGACGTCCGTTGTTCGTTTGTAACTTTAATTTTTGTTTACGGATCAATATTGTTTTTTCTTTTCATAGATATTTTGTTGGTCCTGATAAGGACCGATATTTCGAATCAGGCGAAGACCATCATCATCATCATCATCTTCAAGTAGGGATAGAGAAGTTGTTTCGATTTTACTTCGTTTTACTGTCGGTCTTTTTTGGCAATAGCACGGCCTGAATGTTAGGTAAAACACCACCTTGTGCGATGGTCACGCCGGACAATAGTTTGTTCAATTCTTCGTCATTTCTAATGGCGAGCTGCAAATGTCGTGGGATAATTCTCGTCTTTTTGTTATCTCTGGCGGCGTTTCCGGCCAATTCCAATACTTCGGCGGCAAGATACTCCATTACCGCGGCCAAATATACCGGTGCTCCTGCACCTACGCGTTCCGCGTAATTTCCTTTCCTCAACAATCTGTGAATACGGCCGACCGGAAACTGCAATCCGGCACGATTCGAACGCGACTTGGCCTTTCCTTTAACTTTGCCTCCTTTTCCGCGTCCAGACATGCTGATTTTTTTTTGTTCTTTGCTTACAATTGATCAGATCGCACGGCACGACCGTCGTCGTAGAGTCAGATGAGAGACTATTTTCTGTCGGGATGTCCCCCCCTTCTTTCCTTCCTTTTTATATATATGCGGCGGTACAGTCTCCAATGGAATCGTAAAAATACGCCTTACGGTTAAATGGGCGGAGCATATCGTACCCGTACGCTCCAGTACAAAAAAGAAGTGAACTTTTATCGGCTCAAGGGTCAATTTATGATACGGATTTTTATTGTACCGTATGTACATTTAAAAAAAAAATCGTCCTCTTTGTCCATAATGCCACCAAAAACTAGCGGGGAAAGCGGCCAAAAAAGCGGGAAAGGCACAAAAAAACATCTCGAAAGGTGATAAAAAAAAGAAGCGCAGGAGGAAGGAAAGTTACGCCATTTATATTTACAAAGTGCTGAAACAGGTACATCCGGATACGGGAATTTCCAGCAAGGCCATGTCGATCATGAATTCTTTCGTTAATGACATTTTCGAGAGGGATAGCGGCCGAAGCATCGCGTTTGGCTCATTACAACAAAAGATCGACCATAACCAGTAGAGAAATTCAAACGGCGGTCAGATTACTTTTACCGGGTGAATTAGCCAAACACGCCGTTAGCGAGGGGACCAAAGCCGTGACCAAATACACCAGTTCCAAGTAAAAATAGATAAACGTATCAAAGATCAGAAGCAAGAACTGGCGAGATTAATATTTCGAACGATAATAAAAAGAAAATGGCTCTTTTCAGAGCCACGAATTTTAAATATAAAAAAAAAAATATCAAGCATATCGCCTATCCGCACAGACATCTAGGTTCGAAATTAGCATTAGATGCATGAAAGTAAAATATTTTTAAACACACACACACACAAACTGAAAACCCGAATATTATTGTGGCTTAATGCCCGAGTTGAAATTAGCGGGATTTTTTTTTTCCAGCGATAACGCTCGACGCTTTTTTAGAGTGTATGTGTATAGGATGTAAATGATTATTCTCGAAAAATAAAAACTTTCGATCTATCCGAGAGTCGTCCATCTTGTACATGATATGTGCTAGCCGGGCTCTATGGTTTTGGCCGGTTTTCCCAAAATTCGTCGAAGAAAAAAGACAGCCTCCATAGGTGTCGTTGGTTTTTTAAATGTCCTTATTTTTTTTTCGCGGGGAACCCTCAGGTGGTTATTGACTCTTGGTGTAACATACTTTGTTCCAAAATTTATCTGATATATATATATATATATATATATATATATATATATATATATATATATATATATATATATATATATATATATATATTTATTATTATTATTTACTTATGGGCCCTGGTGGACCACGCGATGTACAATTAGAGGCGTTTGTTGTTGTTAACCTTCCTTCGCACCCATACTAATTTCATTCTTTCGCTATGAGCGTTTTTCCTTTCGTCAGACCAAGTTGTTCCGGTCTTCCTACATTTTTCTCTCTGGCCAACCTTCCAAACGTTCACCTTGTGTCTGAAACAGCCTCTATCCTGAATTTCACTTTGTGTAATATTTGCTGATCTTAGGTCCTCTTTAATTGCAGCAATCCATCTAATTATTTCTACTTTAGCTCTACTCCTATCAGCAAGGGGTACGGAATCCTCAAACTTTTGTACTTCTTGATTTGTCGTTCGAGTAAACTATCTCCGATAGTTAAAACCCAATTTTACGTAACAATGATAAGTCCCTTTTATTTATACGGTCTTACGATTTATTTTCGTTTTCTAACGCCGACGGCGGCTAAATAACTTCACAAACGTTTCAGAACAAAACCTTGCGTATGGCACTAAACGCGCCGTGGTACGTTCGAAACACTCAAATTATTATAGAGACCGGTGTACCCCCGGTCTCTAAATTCCATTCCCAAATTTACGCCAAGTTTTGCCTACAGGCAAGCTTGAGCGAAAACCCGCTAGTCCTATCTATACCGGACAACCTACCCGGATTTTCCGGGGTAAAGCTAGCCAATTGCCCCAATTTGCCTTACGGGCTGCGAGCAGAAAGGAATCGAATTTTCGATTCCCGGCTCGCGTAAGACCGCTTCGACAACAGTCCCCTAACCGCCGTGGCCAGGCGGTCTGAGAGATCATCTCCGATCGATCGGACCGGACCAATGGCAAAAAACCCGTCATATTGCTGATGGGGGAAAAAGCAAAATTTCATTTTCCTTTTCTTTCATATTAATCTCAGAAGTTCGCCAGGATCATCTTATAGACTATCCTTTCTTATCTATGCCACTTGCTAGGCATACCCGGGTCAGATAGAGACCCTAAAAAATTAGTGCCCATATAGGGTAAAGTTGACTAGAAACGGGCAAGAGCCTTGAGGGCTAACCCAAAAGCCTGGCTAGATAAGTCGAAGTCGACTCTACTCCTATTTTCATAAAATTCGACTATTTGTCTAGTTAGCCTACTCGGATTCATCCGTTTTATGTGTCCCGTAAAATTTAAGTCTTCTTTTTCTCACATATCGCTATGTATATCTGAGTATTGTTTGATCTCTTGGTATTCCCGATGTCGGTATGTTGTGGCTATTTATTTGTTTGGGGCCTAGGATTTTTCTTTCCTTCTTTTCAATGTCCTCGATGTCCCTCTTTCTATTCAAAATGAGCGTTTCTGCAGCATATAGACATTCTGGCTTAATAATTGTGTTGTAATGTCTCAGTTTTATGTTTTTAGATAGGCACTTTTTGTTATAAATATTTTGTGTAAGCCTTAATGCCGTTTCCATTTTTTGACATCTATCCTTATTGGCCGCTTTTTCCAATCCATTTTCCATGATTATTTCACCCAAATATTTGAATTGAGAGACTCGTCTGATGTTACCATATTTTGTTTTTAGAAATGGCGTTCTTAGTCTGTTGCAGGTCATGTTAGCTTATGGCGTGCTTAGTCTGTTTCCTTTAGGATTTCAATCTGTATCTGTGCCCTTAATATATCTTGAGCTAAAATTGCTAGATCATCAGCAGATGCCAGACAATCAGTATTGATGTTGGTTCTCCCCAGTTTAATGGGCTGGTCAACATTCAGGGCCAACTTATTTTTTTTCACGCCACTCCTATATTATTTTTTCTAGAACACAGTTAAATAGGAGTGGCGAGAGTCCTCCATCCCCTCGTCTCACTCCAGTTTTAATTTCGAAGGGCTCTGAGAGATGTCAACCATGAATTTTACTTTTAACCTTGTGTTAGTTAACGTTGCTTTAATAATCCCCAGCGTTTTTTCAGAGATCTGGTCCTTGTTCTTTCGGAAGATTCGGAATAAAGATTCGCGGTCAATAGAGTCTCATGCTTTTTTGAAATCCACAAATGTACAGACGAGATTTTTATTGTACAGTTCTTGATGTCTTAGAATCAACTTTAGATTCAGGATCTGTTCAGGGCTGGATCTGCCCCCCGGTCGAAAACCTGGTTGATATTCACCAATGTTAGGTTCTAACTGTCCCTGTGCTCTGTCTAGTAGACATTGAGATAGAATCTTGTAACAAACTGGGAGAAGAAATATCCCTCTATAGTTGTTTACATCCGTTCTATGTCCTTTCCTATGTAGTAGATAGATTAGAGCTTCTTTCCAATCTTCCGGAATCCGTTCGGTTCGCCTAACTTCTCGTAGAATTTTGGTTATTTCCTTGATTGTGTACCTGGGGACCAGCGGATTTCAAAAGTTCAGCAGTGATTCCATCTTCTCCAGAAGCTTTGTCATTTTTAAGCCGCTCGATTTGCCTAATTATTTCATCTTCTTTCGGTGGTAATGAATCTGGGTTTGTTTGTTTAGGGTTTAGTGTTGCTAATTTGTTTAAGGGCTCAGGACAGTTTACTATTTGTTCTAAATATTTCGCTAGTTCTTTGCAATTGTCTTGGTTATTTAGAGCTGATTGTCCGTTTTCATTTTGGAAGCAAAGACTTTGCGGTTGATAGCCTATTAATTTAGTTTTAAATGTTTTATAAAAGTTTCGGGTGTTAGTTTTTTGGAAATCTTTTTCTATTTCAATAAGTTGATTGTTTTCATATTTTCTTTTAGTTTCTCTAACTAGCTTCGATGTTTCTTTTCTTACTTCCAAAAAGATGTTATAGTTTATAACTGTCTTTTGACTGTTCCAATCTTTGAATGTTTTACTTCGGCTTAATACTCCTTGCTCGCAAACTTCATCCCACCACGGATGTTTTCTACGTTTTTGTAAAGGGACCAACTTTAAGGCTGTTTTAATAATTTTTTGTTTCAATTCTTGCCAGTTCTGTGCTGGTTGTTTATCTAGCTCTTCTGTTAGGGCTGGTTTTATTTTCGTTGGGTCAAACTTTGGTATTAGCAGCCTCTTTTGAATAAGTTTTCGAGGTTTTCAGCTAAGTTTGATACTAGTCAGGTGGTGATCCGTGTCTATATTTGCTCCTTTATCGACTCGAACGTTCAAAATCTCTTTATAATTGGGGTACGAATTGGCAACATGGTCATTTTGAAATTCATCCATGTACGTGTTTGGGCACATCCATGTCTTTTGTTTTGTTATTTTCTTCTTAAATTGTGTTGACATCCTTCTTAGATTAAACTGCGAACATAGTTCAACCAATTTTCTACCATTATGGTTGGCCCATTTATGAGTTGGAAAACTGCCGACAGTTTTCCTTCCTGTACTTTTTTCTTTCCCTAGTTGGGCGGCGTTGAAATCACCCGATAGGATTTTTACATGGTTGGTAGGAAATTTAGAGATAGTCTTTTCCAGAATTTCCCAGGACTTATTTACTTTTTTCAAGATTAGATTTATTTTCTTCGTTAACCGGGAGGTGTGCATTGATTAATGTATAGTTTTTGTTAGCACATTTGAGGATAGTGTCATAAGTCGATTATTTACTTAGCCCGGACGCCCCAGAATCCGAAAGTCCGGTTGGCAGAGGATTGTCTACCTCCTGGGGTAATTTTGTAATTACTAGAACGATTCATCTTGTACTTTGAATTAAAGGTTTGAACCATGACGGTTCAGAGGTTAAGACTGGAGGGGGTTAGTTCCAGAATTTAAATATCAGCCGCACCACTGGTGAACAGACGCTGACCATTCAACCGCTTGATACAAGTCAGACGCTAAGTGGATTTTGTTTTTTTTTGTGCCTTGGTGTAAAAAAAAAGTGTGTAAAAAAAAGTGTGTAAAAAAAAAAGTGTGTAAAAAAAAAGTGTGTAAAAAAAAAGTGTGTAAAAAAAAAGTGTGTAAAAAAAAAGTGTGTAAAAAAAAAGTGTGTAAAAAAAAAGTGTGTAAAAAAAAAGTGTGTAAAAAAAAAGTGTGTAAAAAAAAAGTGTGTAAAAAAAAAGTGTGTAAAAAAAAAGTGTGTAAAAAAAAAGTGTGTAAAAAAAGAAAAAAGTGTGTAAAAAAAAAAGTGTGTAAAAAAAAAGTGTGTAAAAAAAAAGTGTGTAAAAAAAAAGTGTGTAAAAAAAAAGTGTGTAAAAAAAAAAGTGTGTAAAAAAAAAGTGTGTAAAAAAAAAGTGTGTAAAAAAAAAGTGTGTAAAAAAAAAGTGTGTAAAAAAAAAGTGTGTAAAAAAAAAGGTGTGTAAAAAAAAAGTGTGTAAAAAAAAAGTGTGTAAAAAAAAAGTGTGTAAAAAAAAAAGTGTGTAAAAAAAAAGTGTGTAAAAAAAAAGTGTGTAAAAAAAAAGTGTGTAAAAAAAAAGTGTGTAAAAAAAAAAGTGTGTAAAAAAAAAGTGTGTAAAAAAAAAGTGTGTAAAAAAAAAGTGTGTAAAAAAAAAGTGTGTAAAAAAAAAGTGTGTAAAAAAAAAATGTGTAAAAAAAAAGTGTGTAAAAAAAAAGTGTGTAAAAAAAAAGTGTGTAAAAAAAAAGTGTGTAAAAAAAAAGTGTGTAAAAAAAAAGTGTGTAAAAAAAAAGTGTGTAAAAAAAAAGTGTGTAAAAAAAAAGTGTGTAAAAAAAAAGTGTGTAAAAAAAAAGTGTGTAAAAAAAAAGTGTGTAAAAAAAAAGTGTGTAAAAAAAAAGTGTGTAAAAAAAAAGTGTGTAAAAAAAAAGTGTGTAAAAAAAAAGTGTGTAAAAAAAAAGTGTGTAAAAAAAAAGTGTGTAAAAAAAAAGTGTGTAAAAAAAAAGTGTGTAAAAAAAAAGTGTGTAAAAAAAAAGTGTGTAAAAAAAAAGTGTGTAAAAAAAAAGTGTGTAAAAAAAAAGTGTGTAAAAAAAAAGTGTGTAAAAAAAAAGTGTGTAAAAAAAAAGTGTGTAAAAAAAAAGTGTGTAAAAAAAAAGTGTGTAAAAAAAAAGTGTGTAAAAAAAAAGTGTGTAAAAAAAAAGTGTGTAAAAAAAAAGTGTGTAAAAAAAAAGTGTGTAAAAAAAAAGTGTGTAAAAAAAAAGTGTGTAAAAAAAAGTGTGTAAAAAAAAAGTGTGTAAAAAAAAAAGTGTGTAAAAAAAAAGTGTGTAAAAAAAAAGTGTGTAAAAAAAAAGTGTGTAAAAAAAAAGTGTGTAAAAAAAAAGTGTGTAAAAAAAAAGTGTGTAAAAAAAAAGTGTGTAAAAAAAAAGTGTGTAAAAAAAAAGTGTGTAAAAAAAAAGTGTGTAAAAAAAAAGTGTGTAAAAAAAAAGTGTGTAAAAAAAAAGTGTGTAAAAAAAAAAGTGTGTAAAAAAAAAGTGTGTAAAAAAAAAGTGTGTAAAAAAAAAGTGTGTAAAAAAAAAGTGTGTAAAAAAAAAGTGTGTAAAAAAAAAGTGTGTAAAAAAAAAGTGTGTAAAAAAAAAGTGTGTAAAAAAAAAGTGTGTAAAAAAAAAGTGTGTAAAAAAAAAGTGTGTAAAAAAAAAGTGTGTAAAAAAAAAGTGTGTAAAAAAAAAGTGTGTAAAAAAAAAGTGTGTAAAAAAAAAGTGTGTAAAAAAAAAGTGTGTAAAAAAAAAGTGTGTAAAAAAAAAGTGTGTAAAAAAAAAGTGTGTAAAAAAAAAGTGTGTAAAAAAAAAGTGTGTAAAAAAAAAAGTGTGTAAAAAAAAAGTGTGTAAAAAAAAAGTGTGTAAAAAAAAAGTGTGTAAAAAAAAAGTGTGTAAAAAAAAAGTGTGTAAAAAAAAAGTGTGTAAAAAAAAAGTGTGTAAAAAAAAAGTGTGTAAAAAAAAAAGTGTGTTAAAAAAAAAGTGTGTAAAAAAAAAAGTGTGTAAAAAAAAAGTGTGTAAAAAAAAAGTGTGTAAAAAAAAAGTGTGTAAAAAAAAAGTGTGTAAAAAAAAAGTGTGTAAAAAAAAGTGTGTAAAAAAAAAGTGTGTAAAAAAAAAGTGTGTAAAAAAAAAGTGTGTAAAAAAAAAGTGTGTAAAAAAAAAGTGTGTAAAAAGTTATAGATAGTTAACTAGGCGGTGTATAAGAACGAGACTCGTTTACCTTTCAAAGGGAGAATAGAACGGTGACAGGTCATCGGGAAAAACATTTTTCGGCAAAGTCGTTTATATATCTCGAAATCCGAATACTCCACCGATCGGTGATATATCTGAGGTATTTGTATCGCCTGGACAATCTGTAATATCTGGTTTACTTAACTGAAATAATCGAACTAATTAGAATGTTTTTCTTGAAACGTCGAGATCGTCGGTTAGTTGTGATTTTTTTAAATTGAACCTTGTCGAAGGATCGACATGAACCAAATGCCTCCGGTAGCTTCAAGGTATTGACAACGAATCAAGTTAAATATTGCAATCCGGTGAATGGCATTTACTAATGAAAAATACAAAATAAAAACTTTGTTCCGAGCTCGTTAAAGGTCCCGGCGAAGCCGGAATCAGGAGCAGTGTCGACAGTCAGACGCTCAGTCCGCCGTTCGCCCGTTTTACTTACTATGCAACTTTTTGGTGGAGCGAGTGGGCATATTTAGTAAGACGCAACAGACGACGAAGGACGAGCAGCAATACGATTCTGTTCTTTAGCGAAACGCGATAGTAGTGAGTTCTTCGTTACATTAACATTTGACGATAACACGCGCGAGCGCGCGGCAAAATGGCAGACGCGGAAATCGCCGGTCAGGCTACATCTCCATCTAATCTGTCGGGCACAAGCGGAGGCGGTTCCGGGCCCTCGTCTGTACCGCCCGCACCGTCGTCGGCGGCGGCGGCGGCGGCATCGGCTTCATCAAAAAAGGAAAAAACCGTTAAAAGAAAAAATCCCAAAGCCAAAGCTACGCATCCACCGACGGCCGAAATGGTAACAAACGCAATTAAGGGATTGAAAGAAAGGGGCGGTTCGTCATTGAGAGCGATCAAGAAGTATATTGCCGCCAACTACAAGGTCGATGCCGAGAAAGTATCGCCTTTCATCAAGAAATATTTAAAATCGGCAGTTGCATCCGGTACCCTGGTTCAGACCAAAGGAAAAGGTGCGTCCGGTTCTTTTAAGCTGGCAGCGGCATCGTCTAGTTCGTCGGTTCAAGCGAAACAATCGGCGACGAGTGCTGCTTCTTCATCCTCTGGACAAAAGAAAAGAAATATTTCAGTGGGAGCGGCGGCGGCGGCGGCGGCGGCCAAAGGAGGTAGCAAAAAGAGTCCGACGAAAAGAACGACAGCGGCGGTGGCAGCAGCAGCAGCAGCAGCGACGACTGAAAAAAAGACAACCAAAAAGGCAGCAGGGAAAATCGAAGAAAGCTGCGGTCGTCGTAGCCGAGAAGAAGGCTTCGGTAAAGAAAGCCGTCGAAAAGAAAACGGGAAAATCGGCTAGTTCGGGATCTTCGGCGGTAACAGTTGCCGCCGCCGCCGCTACGGTGCCATCGAAGGCGAAATCTCCGTCGAAAGCGAAGAAATCAAACAAAGCCGGCCCTACCAAGAAACCCAAGGCTCCTAAACCGAAAAGCGCTAGATCTCCAGCTGCCGCCGCCGCTGCCGGCGGGGGCAAAGCGAAGAAAGCAGCTTCCCCAAAAAAGAAGAAATAAACGAAGACCCCGATTTTCGTCGTTACATCTTAATCTTTCAAGAGGTATGAATAAATCGAATGTTCCCAATACAGATTATCGACGACCACCACCACCAAAACCATCATCTGGAATGATGATGTAGGAAAATATGTTTACGAAAGCGTAACATTTTCCAAAAAAAAAAAACGGTTCTTTTCAGAACCACAACATTTATTGTTACTTGAAATTAAAAGAAATATAGAAAAAAACATCCATTTAGACAAGACGCCGAAATATATCCGAGTAGTAATTCGATATTACTAATAATAACTGATTTTGTACAATTATATATTTAAAAAAAAATAAAAAAAATTAAAAAAAAATACAAATAAAAAAATCCATCGAGACTAGAACCGGCGAATAATATATATCTGACGTCCGTTGTTCGTTTGTAACTTTAATTTTTGTTTACGGATCAATATTGTTTTTTCTTTTCATAGATATTTTGTTGGTCCTGATAAGGACCGATATTTCGAATCAGGCGAAGACCATCATCATCATCATCATCTTCAAGTAGGGATAGAGAAGTTGTTTCGATTTTACTTCGTTTTACTGTCGGTCTTTTTTGGCAATAGCACGGCCTGAATGTTAGGTAAAACACCACCTTGTGCGATGGTCACGCCGGACAATAGTTTGTTCAATTCTTCGTCATTTCTAATGGCGAGCTGCAAATGTCGTGGGATAATTCTCGTCTTTTTGTTATCTCTGGCGGCGTTTCCGGCCAATTCCAATACTTCGGCGGCAAGATACTCCATTACCGCGGCCAAATATACCGGTGCTCCTGCACCTACGCGTTCCGCGTAATTTCCTTTCCTCAACAATCTGTGAATACGGCCGACCGGAAACTGCAATCCGGCACGATTCGAACGCGACTTGGCCTTTCCTTTAACTTTGCCTCCTTTTCCGCGTCCAGACATGCTGATTTTTTTTTGTTCTTTGCTTACAATTGATCAGATCGCACGGGCACGACCGTCGTCGTAGAGTCAGATGAGAGACTATTTTCTGTCGGGATGTCCCCCCCCTTCTTTCCTTCCTTTTTATATATATGCGGCGGTACAGTCTCCAATGGAATCGTAAAAATACGCCTTACGGTTAAATGGGCGGAGCATATCGTACCCGTACGCTCCAGTACAAAAAAGAAGTGAACTTTTATCGGCTCAAGGGTCAATTTATGATACGGATTTTTATTGTACCGTATGTACATTTAAAAAAAAATCGTCCTCTTTGTCCATAATGCCACCAAAAACTAGCGGGAAAGCGGCCAAAAAAGCGGGAAAGGCACAAAAAAAACATCTCGAAAGGTGATAAAAAAAAGAAGCGCAGGAGGAAGGAAAGTTACGCCATTTATATTTACAAAGTGCTGAAACAGGTACATCCGGATACGGGAATTTCCAGCAAGGCCATGTCGATCATGAATTCTTTCGTTAATGACATTTTCGAGAGGATAGCGGCCGAAGCATCGCGTTTGGCTCATTACAACAAAAGATCGACCATAACCAGTAGAGAAATTCAAACGGCGGTCAGATTACTTTTACCGGGTGAATTAGCCAAACACGCCGTTAGCGAGGGGACCAAAGCCGTGACCAAATACACCAGTTCCAAGTAAAAATAGATAAACGTATCAAAGATCAGAAGCAAGAACTGGCGAGATTAATATTTCGAACGATAATAAAAAGAAAATGGCTCTTTTCAGAGCCACGAATTTTAAATATAAAAAAAAAAAATATCAAGCATATCGCCTATCCGCACAGACATCTAGGTTCGAAATTAGCATTAGATGCATGAAAGTAAAATATTTTTAAACACACACACACACAAACTGAAAACCCGAATATTATTGTGGCTTAATGCCCGAGTTGAAATTAGCGGGATTTTTTTTTTCCAGCGATAACGCTCGACGCTTTTTTAGAGTGTATGTGTATAGGATGTAAATGATTATTCTCGAAAAATAAAAACTTTCGATCTATCCGAGAGTCGTCCATCTTGTACATGATATGTGCTAGCCGGGCTCTATGGTTTTGGCCGGTTTTCCCAAAATTCGTCGAAGAAAAAAGACAGCCTCCATAGGTGTCGTTGGTTTTTTAAATGTCCTTATTTTTTTTTCGCGGGAACCCTCAGGTGGTTATTGACTCTTGGTGTAACATACTTTGTTCCAAAATTTATCTGATATATATATATATATATATATATATATATATATATATATATATATATATATATATATATATATAATATATATATATATATTTATTATTATTATTTACTTATGGGCCCTGGTGGACCACGCGATGTACAATTAGAGGCGTTTGTTGTTGTTAACCTTCCTTCGCACCCATACTAATTTCATTCTTTCGCTATGAGCGTTTTTCCTTTCGTCAGACCAAGTTGTTCCGGTCTTCCTACATTTTTCTCTCTGGCCAACCTTCCAAACGTTCACCTTGTGTCTGAAACAGCCTCTATCCTGAATTTCACTTTGTGTAATATTTGCTGATCTTAGGTCCTCTTTAATTGCAGCAATCCATCTAATTATTTCTACTTTAGCTCTACTCCTATCAGCAAGGGGTACGGAATCCTCAAACTTTTGTACTTCTTGATTTGTCGTTCGAGTAAACTATCTCCGATAGTTAAAACCCAATTTTACGTAACAATGATAAGTCCCTTTTATTTATACGGTCTTACGATTTATTTTCGTTTTCTAACGCCGACGGCGGCTAAATAACTTCACAAACGTTTCAGAACAAAACCTTGCGTATGGCACTAAACGCGCCGTGGTACGTTCGAAACACTCAAATTATTATAGAGACCGGTGTACCCCCGGTCTCTAAATTCCATTCCCAAATTTACGCCAAGTTTTGCCTACAGGCAAGCTTGAGCGAAAACCCGCTAGTCCTATCTATACCGGACAACCTACCCGGATTTTCCGGGTAAAGCTAGCCAATTGCCCCAATTTGCCTTACGGGCTGCGAGCAGAAAGGAATCGAATTTTCGATTCCCGGCTCGCGTAAGACCGCTTCGACAACAGTCCCTAACCGCCGTGGCCAGGCGGTCTGAGAGATCATCTCCGATCGATCGGACCGGACCAATGGCAAAAAACCCGTCATATTGCTGATGGGGAAAAAGCAAAATTTCATTTTCCTTTTCTTTCATATTAATCTCAGAAGTTCGCCAGGATCATCTTATAGACTATCCTTTCTTATCTATGCCACTTGCTAGGCATACCCGGGTCAGATAGAGACCCTAAAAAATTAGTGCCCATATAGGGTAAAGTTGACTAGAAACGGGCAAGAGCCTTGAGGGCTAACCCAAAAGCCTGGCTAGATAAGTCGAAGTCGACTCTACTCCTATTTTCATAAAATTCGACTATTTGTCTAGTTAGCCTACTCGGATTCATCCGTTTTATGTGTCCGTAAAATTTAAGTCTTCTTTTTCTCACATATCGCTATGTATATCTGAGTATTGTTTGATCTCTTGGTATTCCCGATGTCGGTATGTTGTGGCTATTTATTTGTTTGGGGCCTAGGATTTTTCTTTCCTTCTTTTCAATGTCCTCGATGTCCCTCTTTCTATTCAAAATGAGCGTTTCTGCAGCATATAGACATTCTGGCTTAATAATTGTGTTGTAATGTCTCAGTTTTATGTTTTTAGATAGGCACTTTTTGTTATAAATATTTTGTGTAAGCCTTAATGCCGTTTCCATTTTTTGACATCTATCCTTATTGGCCGCTTTTTCCAATCCATTTTCCATGATTATTTCACCCAAATATTTGAATTGAGAGACTCGTCTGATGTTACCATATTTTGTTTTTAGAAATGGCGTTCTTAGTCTGTTGCAGGTCATGTTAGCTTATGGCGTGCTTAGTCTGTTTCCTTTAGGATTTCAATCTGTATCTGTGCCCTTAATATATCTTGAGCTAAAATTGCTAGATCATCAGCAGATGCCAGACAATCAGTATTGATGTTGGTTCTCCCCAGTTTAATGGGCTGGTCAACATTCAGGGCCAACTTATTTTTTTTCACGCCACTCCTATATTATTTTTTTCTAGAACACAGTTAAATAGGAGTGGCGAGAGTCCTCCATCCCCTCGTCTCACTCCAGTTTTAATTTCGAAGGGCTCTGAGAGATGTCAACCATGAATTTTACTTTTAACCTTGTGTTAGTTAACGTTGCTTTAATAATCCCCAGCGTTTTTTCAGAGATCTGGTCCTTGTTCTTTCGGAAGATTCGGAATAAAGATTCGCGGTCAATAGAGTCTCATGCTTTTTTGAAATCCACAAATGTACAGACGAGATTTTTATTGTACAGTTCTTGATGTCTTAGAATCAACTTTAGATTCAGGATCTGTTCAGGGCTGGATCTGCCCCCCGGTCGAAAACCTGGTTGATATTCACCAATGTTAGGTTCTAACTGTCCCTGTGCTCTGTCTAGTAGACATTGAGATAGAATCTTGTAACAAACTGGGAGAAGAAATATCCCTCTATAGTTGTTTACATCCGTTCTATGTCCTTTCCTATGTAGTAGATAGATTAGAGCTTCTTTCCAATCTTCCGGAATCCGTTCGGTTCGCCTAACTTCTCGTAGAATTTTGGTTATTTCCTTGATTGTGTACCTGGGGACCAG